>CAJDSM010019662.1:699-10779 GCA_903981925.1 Ostrea lurida
GTTGTGGTCACTTGTCCATTCTGCTAACAAATTGTGTCAGGTCATTTCTAGATCTACATGTATTTGGCTCATGGCTAGATTGATTGAGGTCAAATGACCCCCACAACATTCACTTCCCAGATGTCAGTCCAGTTGATGTTTCTTTAAAGACATATATGGGTATATATTTATAGGTTATAGACTTTGTAATGGGAAATATGACGACTGAGTTTTTTGGCGCGTACACGGACTGAGCTTGCGAGTCCGTTCGCGACAAAAAACGAGGTCGTCATATTTTTCCATACAAAGTCTATAACCTTTTTGTTATATACTTTCAATTTCATTTAGAAACTAACAAAATTTTATTTTTAACACTTTTTTCAATAGTTTAACAGACTAAGAGCTGAAAAACACAAAAAATTTGAAACTTAAAAGTTTGTTGACGTTTTAACAGTAACGTCAAGAAACGTGCTCTATTATGACGTCATTTTTCAATTTTGTTCAATTATGATGTCAGCTTGCGGGCCGAAAAGTTTCCGGCATATGTATCGTGTGATATTGGCCCGCAAACTTCTAAAGGAAAAGAGGAGATGAAATTGAAAGTATATAAATTTGATTTAATTGATCTTTTTATTCCTGTATTTTGCAAGAAATGGGGAGGGAACTGAAGGTGATCCCCCCCCCTTCCACCTCCACTCGCATTTTTTGAAAATTTCGTCAAACCATTGGGCTGATAAGATTTATGTGACAACTAAAAATAATATCCTAAGTCAAACGGATGATATATGATAATTGCAGCGTACAAGGAACAGTTTTGTTTTCTAATTATACCACACCGGGGGTCTGTTTTGTAATCACTATAGAATGTCCCACTTAATGACCTTTTGCACATAAGTACTTAATGGTACATGGTGTTAATTCATGACTGAAAGCAAATTGCACTGGTAATGACCTTACTTCACAAAAAAGGTTGCACTTGAAGGCCGTTTGGTTTTTTGTATTAGATGTCAGTTTTAACATTTAAAGTAATGTCATTTTGCTTTGCTTTATAAATAATGTCAAGCATTAACGATGAAATTTACAGTGTCTTTATGTATTTTATATTTTGGTGTGAATAATGAATGAGGTGGGTTCCTCAAAACACCAAGTCACATGCGCATAAAGTTGATTCACTGAAATCTTGAAATTCCTGTTGTTTTGTCAGGGTCTAGTAATGGATGTACATTGACTGTGTTTTGTAACAGATATGTACTCTTAATATCTGCCAGAATACCAAAGATAGATTACACGAAATTAATGTTGACATTTTGTCACCTCTGTAGATTTCTACCGTAAATGTACATGTTCGTGTCAGATGGCTTCCTGTACAGTATACATCCTGCTGTTTGTTTTTCTGAACTATATGCACTCATATACACCCACCCACCCGTAATCCTTGTCAGAATCATACAGGTTTTGTCAATTCTGAATCAGACCGAAATCCCTGGAACACATTATATACATCACAATTTTTTTTCACATCACAAATTCTTGTATTTTAAAAGTTTAGTAATAAAGGGAATAGATTTTGTGTACAATACTAAACATTTTACTCCGCATTTTAAAAGTAACTAGAAAAGGGAATTGATTTTGTGTAAAATACGAAACATTGATATTAAATTTGCGTGATTTATAGTTGTTGATTGGTGACTTTGATATTGCAGGGTTGTGAGAGACGTGAAATAAAACAGCTGGTAATTTAGTGAATTTTCTCTCATTTCAGTCCTACCAATACGACCCGGACGTCTGTGCCCGATTACAAAACATCACTCAGCATGGTGTTATATGATTGATATATTGTGATGTCAGAACATTGTGATGTCAGAACATTGTGATGTCATCATTCAGATTTACTGATCAGCATTAGAGGGGTGGATCGAGGACCTCAGGGGTGGAATTACTGCTGATCATAATATTTGGGGATAATTTGTTATATACATTTTCATGAGATGATGTGATTTTTTTTTTAGATGACTTTGTGATATTGTTTTTGACCTCTCTCTGTGATAATTTATATCTTTACATCGGAAAATCCTGCTGCATTTACTGTTGATGTTTTTTGTTACAAAATGTATTTATATTGATAAAATTGCTGTGCCAAGAAGACAAGGTGATTCTGACACAAATGTCAAATTGTTTTTTAACATGTTGCTTAAAAGTACGTACTTCCATATCTCTGTGGAGCCAGGACTTAATTCTATACCGACTGCACTTTTTGCCAGTCCAGAGGTTTTTGGCACCAGTTTAAATTGGAACTCTGTGTGCGTGTGTGCGTGTTTGTCATTGTCCTAGTCAAAACGTCTCCTCTCAAACCATGTATCACCTCTTACTTTGTACTAATGCCCTCTTAATGTTTTCCTGTATAAAAATAGTTTGTAAATATGGAATTTATTGACAGAAAATGAATCCCTTCCTGTATCTGAGATTTTTGTTAGCGGAGTCCTCGGAATTGATTATACGAGCCAGTGTGATGTGTATATTAAGTGGTAAAGATTTGAGATTGTCAGATGTTTCTGCATATCTATTGATTTGCGTCATTACGTCCTTCTGCGGATTCGAATTGACATCAAAGCCGTTCCTCTTGGTAATTTATAGACATTAGCCTAGATGGTATATTTTTTTTTGTACTGGTATATATGTATATGCACCAAGTTTCACCGCATTTATTCATCTAAATATAGCATAATTCTGGTTTAAACTTAGATTTTATGAATTAGTGGTATCTTTGTCCTCTTGGTTTGGCACGGAGAAGTGTGACAGAAGCTATAGGTGTTTATTTTTTTACATTTATTAATTATAAACTGTGTCGTTATGAAAGAAATCGTTACTAATGTGACAGTTTCAGGATAACTATCTTTGTGATGAGGTTTTTTTGAAGTATTTTGTCGTCAGATTCTGGTTTGTTAAATGATAATGGGCGTACATTTTCAGTGGATGCACTTTTACCAGTTTTAACAGTGCTTTGTCTACAGGCTAGGTATAATGCCTCAACACAGGCAGATTTTTCACCGGCACCATTTAGCTAAACAGACAACAAACTAAACATAGGTCAGAAAAGTGTATCTTTGAATGTAAAATTAGAATGCATACCAGAAATGAAAATGCATAGATCTCCTTTTTTAGCTCACCTGAACCGAAGGTTCAATGAGCTTCTGATCACTTTGTCCTCGTCCGTCTGTCCGTCCGTCCGTCCTGTCCCGTCCGTCCGTCTGTCTGTTAACTTTTCACATTTTCGACTTCTTCTCAAGAACCGCTGGGCAAATTCAACCAAACTTGGTACACATCATCTTGGTAAAGGGGCTTCAAGTTTGTTCAAATGAAGGACCAGGCCCTCATCAAAGGGGAGATAATTACGAAAATGCAAAAATAGGGTGGTTGTCATTTAAAAATCTTCTTTCTCAAGAACCACTGGGCCAGAAAAGCTGAAATTATATGGAAGCTTCCTGATATAGTGGAGATTCAAGTTTGTTCAATATCATGACCCCGAGGGTACGATGGGGCCACAATAGGGGATAAAGTTTGACATGTGATTATAGAGGAAAAATCTTTAAAAATCTTCTTCTCAAGAGCCACTGGGCCAGGAAAGCTGAAATTTATATGGAAGCTTCCTGATATAGAGGAGATTCAAGTTTGTTCAAATCATGACCCCCGGGGGTACGATGGGGCCACAATAGGGGATCAAAGTTTACATATGATTATATAGGGAAAATCTTTAAAAATCTTCTTTCAAGAGCCACTGGGCCAGGAAAGCTGAAATTTATATGGAAGCTTCCTGATATAGAGGAGATTCAAGTTTGTTCAAAATCATGACCCCCGGGGTACGATGGGGCCACAATAGGGATCAAAGTTTACATATGATTATATAGGGAAAAATTTTAAAAATCTTCTTCTCAAGACCACTAGGCAGGAAAGCTGAAAATTGTATGGAAGCTTCTTGATATAGAGGAGATTGAAGTTTGTTCAAATCATGACCCCCGGGGGTACGATGGGGCACAATAGGGATCAAAGTTTTATATATGATTATATAGGGAAAATCTTTAAAAATCTTCTTCTCAATAACCACTGGGCCAGGAAAGCTGAAATTATATGAAAGCTTCCTGATATTGAGGAAATTCAAGTTTGTTCAAATCATGACCCGCGGGGGTATTATGGGGCCTCTACAGGGATCAAAATTTTTACATATGATATATAGGAAAAATCTTTAAAAATCTTCTTCTCAAGAACACTGGGCCAGGAAAGCTGAAATTTATATGGGAGCTTTCTGATATAGAGGAGATTCAAGTTTGTTCAAATCATGACCCCGGGGTATAATGGGTCCACAATAGGGGATCAAAGTTTTACATGCAGATATGTAGGGAAAATCTTTAAAAATCTTCTTCTCAAGAACCACTGGACCAGGAAAGCTGAAATTTATATGAAATCTTCCTGATTTAGTGGAGATTCAAGTTTGTTCAAATCATGACCCTCAGGGTATGATGAGGCTTCAATAGGAGATCAAAGTTTTACATGAGATATATAGAGAAATTCTTTAAAAATCTTTTTCATTGAACCAGAAGAGTGGATATATACCTGAAAGCTTCCTGATATGGAGTAGATTTCAGTTGGTTCAGATAATGCCCTCCCCGACATAGGTTAGATTTAGTCCACAGTGGTACATTCTAAATCCCAAACTACTGCTCTTCTTAGTGAAGCAGCTGTGCTCAGTGAGCTTTAATTTTTATACATAAATTTATGTATGCGTTATACAAAAATACACTGCACATATAAAATTTTTTGTAAGATGTGCTGTATATTTTTATACATGTATATACGGAATTATCAAATAGATATGAGAGCATTGTGTGTACATATAGTCATTTGTCAGCTGTGATACGAGAGCGATTCGGTAAGATAAATCGTTCACCCCCGAGCTGACCATAAAAGAACTTGATTCTCTTCTGGATAAGCAGTTTATACTTTATCACACTCCGTATATCTATACACAAGAGCATGCAGACTTGGAAAAGTGTACCTCAATAATGATTCATCAAAAATAAAAACTATAGTTTCTAAAGGACTAGGGCTACTGAAATGTCAGCATTCTTTAATTCATCAAACAGGATAGATGTCTGTTTGCTCAAGTTGATGAGTAGCATCAACTTTCTAAAAAACTGTGAAAGTAATTTTTGCATAATTATTTGCACTAATAAAACATGAAGTTTAACATATCTCAAATTATAGTTCTTGCGTTTTGCTCAAACTTTTTTTTTTAAAAGAAAGAAAGAAAAAAAAATTGCCGATTTTTGGCCTGTATTTAGAAAATCGAAGTAAATTCAGGTCTAATTACTAAAATCCTAATTAGTTTTGTATCTCTAACCTCTCAACAATAAATCCCTGTCAATAGTCATGCAATGACCATGTACATGTAATTTAAATTCGGCATTGTCTGATTGAGAGCGGATAGTCACATGAACAGAAGTCACATGACAATTACATAAATTTGTGAATTTTCTTTTCGTTGCTGGAAACACAGCAACAGGCTTTGTCAGTCTATCTGTCACAACCGAGAACTTCAAAACTGTCATAAATGATGCACATGTTTATTTATAGTTTATTTGTTACTTACAATAATCACTGATGCCCTTGGCAGTTGTTTGGGGACTCTATCACAATGCTCTGTCAGACTTTTTGTCCTTATCTGTGAGAATTCTGTGTTGTAGTTTTAGTTGTTTGGTGTATATTGGTGTGCAATGTTTCCAGTTACTGAATATATCCATAATAGTTCTAAATATAAAATCAAATTGTAATAGATGTTACGATATATTGGCTCATGTTCTGAAGCACTTTTATACGTTTTAAATTGTGCATGTAATCTTAGTCATTTAAATGTTTGTTTACTTAAATTTGTTGTATTGTTTTTCATGCGATTTATATAATAAAATATTTGTACATGTACTGAAATGGTTAATGATTTATGCTCCACTAAACATCTCCAGACAAGTTCCTGTGAGTGCCACTGCATCTCAGTTTGTTTGGCTCTCGTCTGTGAGAGGCCCAGTTTTGATCACACTGACACAAGTTTCGACCACACCGACACAGTCTGTGATATGTACCTCAGTTTGTTTGGCTCTCGTCTGTGAGAGGCCCAGTTTCGATCTGACTCCTGTTTGTGAGAGGCTCAGTTTCTACCACACTGACACAGGCTGTGATTTGTATGGGAGTCATTAAACTAGATGGAGATTGTTCCTCTGCCTGATCTCAGTTTTTAGAAGTACCAAACTTTTAGATGAAACTTTTAGAACTGATGTCCCACAGACTGCATTGACATAATAAAGTATCCTCCCTGATGACCTAGTTCTGTATACTCCATGGTACTGTCCGTGTGTAAATAGTCCTGAATGACCTAGTTTTGTATACTCCACAGGTAATTATCCCTAGATGACCTAGTTCTGTTACATGGTAAATAACCCTGATGACCTAGTCTGTAGCATGGTAATATACCCTGATGACCTAGTTTCTGTACAACTCAGGTAAATAACCCTGATGACATAGTTCTGTAATCATATAGGTAAATAACCTGATGACCTAATTCTGTATACTATGGTAAATAACCCTGATGACCTATGTGTGTACTCCATGGTAAATAGCCCTGATGACCTATTCTGTACATCCATGGTAATACCGGTTTTGTGTACTTTTGTTTCTGGTTCGAGTTACGTCTTCCCTGGTAGATACCCTGATGACCTAGTCTGCACACTCCATGGTAAATAGCCCTGATGACCTAAGTTCTGTAACATAGTAAATAACCTGTGACCTGTTCTGTACACTCCATGGTAAATAACCCTGATGACCTAGTTCTGTACACTCAATGGTAAATAGCCACTGAACTGACCTAGTTCTGTTACATGGTAAAACTAACCCTGATGACCTAGTTCTGTATACTCCATGGTAAATAACCCTGATGACCTAGTTCTCGTACATTCCACAGGTAAATAGCCCTAGATGGCCTAGTTCTGTATACTCCTATGTAGTAATAGCCTGATTACTATTCTGTACATGGTAATAGCCCAGATGACCTAGTTCTGTACACTCCACAGTAAATAACCTGATGACCTAGTTCTGACACTCCATGGTAAAAATAGCCCTGATGACCTAGTTCTGTACATGTAAATAACCCTGATGACCTAGTTCTAGTACACTCCATGGTAAATAGCCCTGATGACCTAGTTTCTGTACAACCATGGTAAAATACCCTGATGACCTAGTTCTGTACATGGTAAAGATAACCCTGATGACCTAGTTCTGTATATGGTATCCTAACATTCGTATATCTCCTGTAAATAACCTGAAGACCTATTCTGTACACTCCATGGTAAATACCCTGATGACCTAGTTCTGTACATGGTAAATAACCCTGATGACCTAAGTTCTGTTATTGCGGCCTTGGTAAATAACCTGATGACCTAGTTCTGTAACTCCAGTAAATACCCTGATGACCCTAGTTCTGTATCTCATGGAAATATCCTGATGATCCAGTTCTGTACATGGTAAATACCCAGATGACCTAGTTCTGTAACTACTCCATCAAAGTAATACCTGATGACCTAGGTTCTGTACTCCATGGTAAATACCCTGATGACCTAGTTCTGTTACACCCATGGTAAATACCCTGATGACCTAGTTCTGTACACTCATGGTAATAACCCTGATGACCTAGTTCTGTACTCCCATGGTAATATACCTGATGACCTAGTTCTGTATACTGTCCATGGTAAATAACCCTGATGACCTATTCTGTACACTCCATGGTAAATAGAACCTGATGGCACCTAGTTCTGTACATGGTAAATAACCCTGATGACCTAGTTCTGTATACTCCTTGGTAAATAACCCCTGATGACCTAGTTCTGTACACTCATGGTAAATTACCCCTGATGACCTAGTTCTGTACATGGTAAATAACCCTGATGACCCTATGTTCTGTATACTCAATGGTGAAATAACCCTGATGACCTAGTTTTCTGTACATCTCCATGGTAAATAACCCTGAGACCTAGTTCTGTACATGGTAAATAGCCCTGATGACCTAGTTCTGTACATGGTAAATAACCCTGATGACCTGTTCTGTACTCCATGGTAAAATAACCTGATGACCTAGTTCTGTACACTCAAGTAAACAATAACCCTGATGACCTCAGTTCTGTCACACTCCATGGTAAATATCCCTTGCATGACACTAGTTCTGTTACATGGTAAATAACGGCCCTTGATGACCTAGTCTCTGTATACTCCATGTAAATAACCCTGATGACCTAGTTCTGTACACTTCCACAGTAAATGTGCCCTGATGACCTAGTTCTGTAACTCCATGGTAAACTAACCCTGATGACACTAAGTTCAAGTAAGCCTATGAAATGTAAATGGTAAGCCTTGATGACCTTAGTCTGCTGACATGGTAGATACTACCCTTAAGATGATACTTCTGTACATTAATAGTCTTACTAGTTTACACTCCATGGTAATAGCCCTAGATTGACCTAAGGTGTTCTGTACATTGGTAAATAACCCTGATGGACCTTAAGCGCAGTTCTGTACACCCACCAAGGTAAACTTTAGCCCTGATGACCTAGTTTCTTGTACACTCCATGGTAATAGCCCTGAGAAACCTACTGTTCTGGTACATGGTTAAATAACCCTGATGACCTAGTTCTGTACTCCATGGTATAATTATCCTTGATTGACCTAGTTGTTGTATACTGTCCATGGTAAATACCCTGAGACCTAGTTCTGCTGTACACTCCATGGTAAATAGCCCTGATGACCTAGTGTTCTGTAACAGTATACACGGACTAGCTGATATTTAAATAACCCTAGAAGTCGTACCTCAGGTATTTCCTGATGACCACGTGACATTTGGTAAATAACCCTGATGACCGTTGTATCCTCAGTAACCATGTCCATGTAACTCACAAAATATAGTCCCCTGATGACTATTTGTATAATCATAATAACCCTGATACATGTTACTGTAATGGTAAATAACCCTGATGACCTAGCTTTCTGTTTTACTCCATGGTAAATAACCTCGATGACCTAGTTCTAGTCACAACTTCCCAAGGTAAATAGCCCTGATGACCAGTTCTGGATAGCTCCACAGTAAATAACTCGACATTCTGTCATGTAATACCCTAGTATCTGTATTACTCCATGGTAAACTAACCCTGATTGACCTTATTTTCTTGTACACTCCACTGGGTAAATAGCCCTGTGACGCATAGTTCTTACTTACCAAAATGGTAAATAACCCTGAGTGACTAGTTCTGTACTCCATGGTAAAATAACCTGATGACCTAGATTCTGGTAACACTCCTGGAAAGTAACCCTGATTGACCTAAGTCTGTTACACTTCCAAGGTAATAAAACCCGGACTAGTTCGAACATAGGTTTAACCTGATGACAGACTGGTACATGAAGTAACCCCTGGATTGACCTGGTTCTGTACTCCATGGTAATACACCCCTGATGACTAGTTCTGACACCTCAATTGGTAATACCCTGATGAACCTAGTTTCTGTACATCCAGGTAAAATAGCCCTGATGACCTAGTTCTGTACATGTAAATAACCCTGATGAACCGTTCTGTACTTGGTAATCCCGTGAGACTGTTCTTCATTGGTAAATAACCCTGAGACGCTAGTTTCTTGTACACTCCTATGGTAAATAGCCCCTGAATGACCTAGTTCCTGAGTACACTCCACTGGTAAACTAAAGCCCTGATGACTAGTTCTGTACATGGTAAATAACCTGTATACTCCATGGTAAATAGTACTGATGACCTAGTTCTGGTAAAGTATCCTCCCTGGTAAATAACCCTGATGACATAGTTCTGTACACTCCACGGTAAATAACCCTGATGACAGAGTTCTGTACTCCATGGTAACTAACCCTGATGACCTAGTGCTGTATACTCCATGGTACATAACCCTGATGACTTAGTTCTGTACACCCCATGGTAAATAGCTCTGATGACCTAGTTCTGTACACTCCACGGTAAATAGCCTTGATGACATAGTTCTGTACACC
>CAJDSM010019665.1:0-17621 GCA_903981925.1 Ostrea lurida
GTAGCCTCCGGGAGGTAAACAGATTTCGTGTTTGTAAGATCACTTGGGAACAAATTCTAGGCACACGTAATACGCAAAATTTGGATCTCCTTTAATTAAATTTCCTTAGTAGAAGGGTAAGAAAAGTACACTTGCAGAGGTCTTTCGTAATAAAATGTTTAATATTTTTTCAGAGTAATCAAATTAAATGACGGAAAAATATACCAAAAAACCAAAATGAGAAACCCCGCTTGATGCTTGTAAAATATAGTATTTGAATGAAAACGATTATATTAAAACAAGCTTTATCCCATAGACTTCAATGTAAATTCTAGGTCAAATAAATCAATAAGTAATCAAATGTTTGAAAATGCTTACCATGGATTATTCTCAGTGTGAACGTGATGTCAGTTCACCCACTTTGACTTGGGTTGATTTGGATCATTGTAGTGTGAACAGACCCTGGAAGCAAATCAGGTCAACAGCATGAAATAGTATGGTGCATATTTCTGCTTCCTGTATGCAGGTTATTTTTCTTTAGATTATGTCGACATACATGATAATTATGTCAACATGCAATATAGATATGTCAACATGCAACAAAACTATGTTGACATGCAATAAAAATATTTATTAATCAGATAAGAATTTTGAACATTTTCAGACATCAAATATCACCCATATGTGACGTCCAATATGCTAGATGGAACACCTTTATGTTGAAAAGCAATTAACTTATTTGTGTCGACATGCAACTTATTTATGTCGACATGCAATATATGTATGTTGACATGCAACATATTTATGTTGACATGGAGCGGTCACCCATCCAGGTGCTGGCCACACTCGCCGTTGCTCAACTTGCGTGATCAAGAGAGAATCCCTACCACATCGCCAGAAAAGCTAGCTCTCAGAGAGTCATTTTAAGTTCCTTTTATACTGCCCGTTACACTTCTCCCCGCTCAGGGAAGCTCCGCCCCGAAGCTTAGCATGGGTCCTCTCTGAATGTTTAGCATCTGTTCAGCAACGGCACTCACCGTTCCTGACGACATCCACCGTCGTTCCCGGATGAAACCACGTCCGTACATGGACACAAAGTCCCAGAGCTCTGCAAATATTCTACCTGAAACAGGTCTCCCACCAAACCTCAGAATCGCTACGCTGCCAACGTAACGTGAAGCAGTCACTCACCCCAAGTGCTGAACACGCTCGCCGTTACTTAACTTGTGTGATCAAGAGAGAGACTCTTCCACATCGCCAGAAAGTGAGGCAGTATGAGTTCCCTATTTACTGTCCGCTTCAATGTGAACATGTTAACATGCAATATAAGTATGTCGATATGCAACTTATTTATGATAGCATACAACTTATTTATGTTCACATGCTGCTTTGCATTTATTTAGTGAAGAAACAGAAGAAAATGCCTCTTTACGCGGACAAACCTTCACCGTTTTCCAAAGTCATAAAGACATTACAGGTAAGCCAGACAGGTACCGGGCATTGCGTCCATGTACGATTGCAGTCGTAACCAAATTAAAATTAAGTTAGAACTTTTTTTCACTTAAAAAATATATGTTTCATTTTGAAAAGTATGCAAGAAAAGGGAATGAACCGTGACACTTCAGTGAATCACGCTGGCGTATAAGCTTATACTTTTATGTAACACGCTTCATGAAGTACGCCGTGTGAAGTCATCCTGTATTTTCAAAACTGAAATTTATTTCTCATTATACCCGCATTTTCTAAAGGAAGTACGGGTATATTGTTGTTATCCAGGCTCGTCTGTCATACTTTCTTCCTCCTCAAACTCCTGTTTTACCTAATGGAATAATAAGCAATTACTTTTCTTGGGATACGTTCGAAATTTTCATAAAGAAAATAAGTGCTCTCTCTCTCTCTCTCTCTCTCTTTCTCTCTTCTCTATTTATATATTTATATATACTACTGGATAAATAAATGCAGCGAATACGGTCAAGTTGATTTACAAATCAAACGGAAAATGACCTAACATTCACACATGATCAAATAAGCTGAACATTTGATTGGACAGTAATATTTTTTATTTTAAAGATAATTTGAAACCAGTATTATTTGTACTTCAAAAGAATAGTAGTTAAGGAAAAAAATTCGTAATGGAGTCACAATTTGAAATAAAGGTGCATAGGCAAGGAATGACATTTGTTGGACACCAAGGATTTTGAGCCGATTCCAGAAAGGTGACACATCGCAGAAGGATAATTTGTACGCTGACAATATGACCACGGGTCACCACTTTTCATACGCCCTAAAAATGTAGTTTCATTTACGATGTGGAAAGTAGGTGACCACAGGATAACACTTCATCTCTTTACAAACGGATGGATGACCACAGGACAAACCTAGTAGGCATCTACACAACTGACTGACGGTGGACCACAGGTAACCTAGTTACCCATGTACTGTTCCTTTGCACTGAATTACACACTGATGGGTGACCAGAGGATACCTAGTACTGGTTTACACACTGATGGAGTGACCGAGGTACCTAGAATGGTACCATGATGGGTACTAGAGGTAAACTAGTACTTTACTTGCACTTTGGTTCACTATTGGGTTACCCGAAGTACCTAGTACTGCTTACACACTATGGGTGACCAGAGGTAACCTGAGTACATGCTTACAATGATGTGTGACCTGAGCTAGAGTACTAGTGGTCACCCATCACTAGGTTACGTGTCACCCATTCGGTCAACCATTCAATGCAGGTGTAAGCCATAGTATAGGTTACCTGTGGGTCACCCTTATCATGTGTAAGCAGTTACTAGGTTACCGTGGTCAACCTAGTCAGTGTTGTAGCATTTAACTAATTCATGTGTAACTATCAGTGTTAAAGCCAAGTACTAGTTACTGTGGTTACCTTCAGCTGTGTTTAAGCAGTGCTGAGTACCTTCGGTCACCAATCAGTGTGTAAGCAAGTAATAGGGTTACTGTTGGTCACCCATCAGTGATGTAAAGCAAGTATAGGGTTACCCGTGGTCAATACGCTAATGTTTGTATCTTTCTTCTGCAAATGGACATACTTTTGGGGTAATGTTATATTCTGCATGATAATGTAGGGTGACTGTGTCTATTTCACGTAACAAATTATCTTCTGCACATTCATGAAAATTTGACCATAAAAGGCATGGGACCATATTGTTTTGATGAGCAATTATTTTGAGGTTTCACTAGTGCATTCTACCATGGATATGGGACAAGTTTTGAGAAATTTGCATGCGATATTTTCTAGGGGCTAAAAAGGTTAGTATGGAAGTCTATTGGGAATTTTATTTGGTGGTTCATCCCATATACTATATTAGTACTATGACGTCGGTTTACTATTCATGTGAATTTAAAGGTAATGCATCAAAAACTCCCATTTTTCCACGGAAAAGTTTGAATATTAGTTGTTGTCTCTATAACTGGTCGAGAATATTGCATAATGTAATTGATCATACTCGCAACGCATCTATTCAGATGTCAGTGTTGAAGTTGTGCATTGGTTTGATCATTAGTTTTATTTTTCCATGAACTGTTTACATTGTAATACTGTAGACGTATATACTTCCATCATATCCGTAGTGTGGAAGAGCATTTTACGTTGTTTAGATTCATTGGTTTTTATTTCAATTCCTCATGTTTGTTTTACCAAATTTTACCCTCGCAACGGACGTTTGGGGGGGGGAGTATAATAGTTTAACCTGTTGTCCGTCTCGTTGTCCGCAAGATAATAGTATGTTGTCGCAAATACCTCGCATAAACGACTTGCAGGTATTCATGAAAACTTGTGTCGGAGCGCTTAGAAATAATATAAATGGAAGATGTTGCCATATTGTCAGGGATTTTAAATTTGGACAATTTTGTACAGATCAGGTGAAGTTTTGGACTTAGCATTTTTATCACCAAAACTATGATAGTTGCGTTGTCCGCAACTCCTCTAAAACGACTTGCAGGATTTTAGAAATTTGTGGAGTGTTAGATAATTATGGAGATGTGCAAATATGTCAGGAATTTTATTTTGGCACCAATTTTGTACAAGATATTGACGCTTTCTGGAGCTTAGGCATTTATCACAATAGTATGCATTAGTGCATCGTCACACTCCTCATTAAGATATAATATACTGATATTACCCAATTGATTAGCACAACTCTGCTTAAGATCTCGAGACAAGATGCTTTGTGCTTCTTATGGTACGGTGTGCCCGCGTTGAGGGTATGTACAGTCCCATAGGACAGTTCCTAGTTCGTCCTGAAGAAGGGACTGATCGTTTCCCGAAAAATTTTACCTTATAACTTATGTGTCGGTTCGGTCATTTTAGTGCTATGTTTATATCATAATTATATACTATACTAATATATATATATATATAATATATTATATACATGGATCGGTTATCATGGTCGTTATAATAATTTCATTTGAATATAAAAATGCTCCCTTCCGTTTACTAAATAAAGGGGATATGAAGGTCGCAAACATTGTAGAAAAACTGCACGACCCTTTAACCTAAGACAATTGATTTTGCAACATAGGATGAGCATTAATTTATTTTATTTATCTGTATGTCTGTTGAAAGGAGTGTGTCAACAATCTGAATTCTGAAATCAACAATTATAAATGTCCTAATTGTGGAACAGGACTAGCTGACAAGGAAGAAACTTCATCCCAAGATGTTTACCCAAACCCTCACCTGCAATTTAAAGATTCCACAGCAACTGCAAAAGAGAATCCAAAAAGTAGAAATGATAAACGGGAAATGCAAAGTTATACTTCCTATGAAGATTACAAAAAGCAGCTTGAGGATGAAAAGGACAAGTGTAAAACTTTACAAGAAATAAACAAGAAATATTCATCAAAAATAACTAAACTAGAGGAAGCCCTCACTGAAAGGGACATGGAAATTAAGAAACTACAGGAAGATAACACCCAGTTACAGGACGAAAAGAAATCAATGGAAGAAAACGAAGGAAAGAGAGCGGGGCTCCAAAAAGAAATGGAAAACCTGATGGACATAGAAAGACGTCAGAAGATGGATATAGAAAACTTTAAGAAAATTATAAAAGAAAACGAGGCTCTTATAAACAATTTAAATACCAAAAATAGCAAACAAGGTTAGATACTCAACTTGGCTTTGTATACTTTTGGATACTATTGTTAACTATAATTAGTTATGTATACTTGTCAATTACTATATAATTTGATTCACTATGTATGCCAATTAGTTAATTATTTTGAGGATTAAGAAAACTGTACTGACTTAATTTTCATCTGTTGTAGAAAGAGAAGTTCAGGAACTGAGACGAGAACTGGAAGGTACATGTAATATGAAGATTAGACAATACAAGATATTCTGTATTTCTCTACCGACATCACAAGATATTCGATATGTAAGGCAAAATTGATATGTGGTTATCAAATCAAATTATCAATGATCATTTTTTTTTATATTTATGTTTTCAAGGAATGAATAAACATTTAGAACAGACACGGAAAGAAAATGTGGATAAAATGGATCGACTAAAGCGTAGTCATGGGTCATCTATAGAATTGAAAGACAAAGAATTACGCACGCTGAGAGGTCAGTAACATTGAATTGGTTCTTTTCTGTGTATTGTACATTACTATAGATTTGTATTCAAATCAGTTAAAGCCCATATTAATGGTTACTGTGTATCTGATGTGGCCTCCCGATATCTGATGTAGCCCTTGATACGGTTACTGTATATTTAATGTTGCGCCTGATATACATTGTTTTGTAGAGAAGTGCACAAACCTGGAATGCGACATTGAAAAGATTTCAAGAAGAGAAATTGGTATGAATTTTCTCTGCTTTAGGCTCGGTCATTTTGAGTAATTCTGATCGAAGGACGAATGCCATTCAAACTCTGACGTTATATTTTAAAGCTGTTGGATTTTCTGCCACTCTTGCCCCGTCCATGTCTACTATTTTGTTGGACGGACTGATGACACAATTAACCCAACGTCTAACAGTGGAGGGTGTCGATCTCGTGAGACGGCCATTTTACGGAAATGCCGATTTCAACTGCCCTCTGTTGGCTATATGTGTCAACGTTTCCAGAATTGGAGCGGATGCCAAAGAGGCTCTGAAGGGAGTTGCGAAAGGTATCTTCCTGCATGCAGGAATTTTTGTCTCCGTTTGATTTTTTCTTATTTTGTTGTTGTCCATAATAGGCGAATTTAACACCGGGTGAATATGAATTCACTCATTACTTTAACGTTGGAAAATATGACTTTGTGAAATCATTTTTCGATGCAAATGGATGTAATAAATCCTTATTATTATATGATTGAATACTTCCTAGCTCTCTGGTTTGCCGACATATATAATGACCTTGCTATAATGACCTTGTTATCACTAGTCATCATGTTGGATGATTTGTTATTGTACCCTTTGTTAACTGTATTTTGTCTATCTAGATTTGTGATCAGGGTAATCCCGTACTTTCTTGGACTAAGGCTCACGGCGGGTGTGACCGGTACGAGGATGGCTATCCTCCATGGCACTGATCCTACCTTCGCTTTTGTCGGAGGTCCCGTGTTGCCCTACACTCGATTTGTATATGTTTTTTGGATTATGATTTAGTTTAACGTGTTAACATTCGCCTTTTTGTATTCAAGTTTATGGTCGTTGGGAAACAAGAATATTTTTGTTAGAAACCACTTGATTGCCCACACAAGTACTGAAGTAGTATTAAGAGCATTGCTTGGGTTCTTGTAGATATATTATGTAGTCTTTTGGAGACCATGTCTTCCAACAATCTGTTGGTATTACATGGCAATAATTGTGCCCCTTTTGCAGACTATTGTTATATTCATACGAAGCGAACTTGTTTCAAAAATTGTTACGGGATAAAAACAAAAAAACTTGCCGTGTCCTTCAACCTTACATATAAGAATATAGACGATGTCTTATCAATTAACATATAATTTCACAATTATGTCCATTTGTATATCTGAGAACTCGAAATAAAGACACCACAAAATCTGACAAGAGATTCTTCTATATGGATATTTACTTAAGTACTGACTCTAATGGCAGACCGACAACTACATTATTTGATAAACGAACTGATGACTTTGACTCTGCAGTCGTCAACTTTCCTTTTCTATGTAGTAATGTACCACTGATCATCTGCTTATGTGTGTATGTCTCTCAACTGATAGATACGCAAGAATTACGAGGCAACTACTAACAAGAGAGTGATGTTGAGTTAAACGAATCTCGTTTAAATATCATTTCACAAAATTCAACGGTCGCTATAATGCCATGTTTGTGATTACAATATAACTAGTCAAATGTTGATGATTGTTCCATACCCTTTGTTAGACGTGTACGATTTTCGACTATGATTGAACGGGTACCGTTTACTTTGTTTCGACTAACAGCTCACGGCGGGTGTGACCGGTCAGCAGAGGATGTTTCTCCCCATGGCACCTGATTCTGCCTTCGCTTTTGTCGAAGGTCCGTGTTGCCCTACACTCGATTTTGTTATATGTTTTTTGAGACTATGAGTTACATTTAACCACAATGGTTTACTTCGCCAATTATATTCACCTCACGATGACACCATCCAGCGTGAAATATAGGATTTAGTTACTTTTTGAATCTTGGCCAACTTGCCGTGATCGATCGATTCACCTCCTTACAATTAAAGCGAAGAACAATCTTGAAGGCTTTTTATCATTGAATCATATAATAAAACAATTATTGCTGCTTTATCGGTAAATACAATGATTTAGACACCTTCGAAGTACAATATTCATCTCACCCCTCGGACTCGGTGAATATTGTACTTCTCAGGTGTTTAAATCATCGTATTAACCTTAAAAACAGCAATAATCGTTTAATGTTTAGTATATTAATAGATAACTGATGTCGTAAGCATAATTTCTGTAAATGATTGTCATTTTTTTCTATCTCAGTGGGAAGTCAGAAAGACGTTGTGTTACTGGTGTTTCACCACAAAGAAGCGCATGCTCTCCCGAGTCAATCAAGCGACAAACTTCTGACAGGAACGGAATTCAGCCAACTTGGAACCATTATAGATCTGGCTTTCCTTTCTCAGAGAGGGATCTATGAATGCGACATGAACACGATGGGCATCGAACGGATTGTGTCCTTTTTACTTCAGTATAAAAAACAAAAACAATAGACTTTGTTGAAAGTTGGATTATTCCTTGGTTGTTGTATAAATTCACACATTTTGCACTTCTCCAGAACTAATGAACTAAGTTCAACCAAATTTGACATGAAGTATTCTAGCATGAAGAGGATCATGTTTCATGATGTGAAGGATCGAGGCCCCTTACAAATTTTAAGATGGTTGTTTAAATATCATTCTTTAAAGATGCATTCTGACAGAAAGAAAGTTTACATACTTTGAAACCATGACCCATCCAAGACAGGGCCACTATTCGAGTTTAAAGTTGTGGATGAAAAGTGAAAACAACAGTGATCAATCACCTACATTATACCGGTATAATGAATACAAAATTAAGTGTAGGGCAAAATATCGACCCCCACAATGTGTCTAATCAATATCCAAGTACCCTTATGTGCTGTAAATTATTGTTTGTGATCCAAAACTTCAGACACCAGGTTGAGATCGTAGTTGTTCACGGTAAATGCAGTATTCGTTTGATGTAAAAAGTATATAAATATTGCATGTAGTTGGACATTTGACATTTTCACCCCGAGAATAGGCATTGGTCACCGAGGCGTAGCCTCGAGATTGCAATAGGGATATTTTGAGGGTGGATTATCAAAGTATAACCTACTATGATGCATATTTTTTTTTAAGTTTGAATACTGTTAGATCTTGTCAGTCTGCATGAATAGTTTCTACATCCTGCTGGTAATCGCGTTTATCACAAACGCTCAACACGATGTCGTCTACAATCTCGGCGAACGTACACGCATATTTGACGCATGTAACATTTTTCAGAATTGTTACCGTCGTCAAGTATGTTCCCGTTGCTAGATCTATACCCTAGAGGGGTTTTATCTCTATTCTCAGAGGGACACAGTATACGTTTGTGCATGGGGTAGAGGGAAACAGTCGATCTGTTGGACCGGAGTGCAAGCTGTTGCCCAGGCCTACGCCTTGGGCAACAGCTTGCACTCCGTCCAACAGGTCGACTGTTTCCCGAGACCCCTGTCAACACTGTTTTGTTATACCTTACTAAACAGTAAGAATTTCTCAAATGGCCGGCCTGTCTTCATTCTTCACCAGATCTTATCCGAGAGTGTGTAAACAAAAATCCAAAATATTCTCACAGAAAATATTTCACATTTTATTGTGTTTTGCTGCCCCTGCTTTCAGTTATCGCTTAAATTCATCTCTATTGCCCGCAGCTCAGTATAAACGACGACCTAGCTTCTTGTTTATAATCAAAATGACGGAATAATCACTCGGCACCCTGCGGTGATCTACACTCTAACTGATAGGTTCCAGAACTTAGCGAGGTGCCGAAGGAGGAAACACAAGTTAGCCCATATGACGTCAGCCGGGCCCGACAGTCTGTGTTAACAGTCGATTTTAACAGTTCCTCCGGCCCGCCGTCCAAACAGTCGGATGTAAGCGAGCTTTTTCTTCGTAAAGGATTACATGTAGGCAATGTTTAATAGGGGTTAACAATGTTTGTACAGAAAAATTGGTCGAATGGACGATTTCGCTGCGGCAAAGAGGATAAAATTCAAGCGATACTGAAAGCAGGGGCAGCAAATCACAAAAAAAATGTGAATATATCTCGGTGAATGCTTGGATTTTGAGGGTCTTATCACATGATCGCTTCGGCGGATAATGATTGATACATGGCGGCTATTGGAGGAAATTCTACTGTTAGTAAGGGGTATAACAAACCAGTTTGTTTGACGGAGTCTCGGGAAACACTCAGTCGACCTGTTGGACCGGCCTACGGCCTTGGGCAACAGCTTGCACTCCGGTCCAACAGATCGACTGTTTCCCTCTACCCCAGTCAACAACTGTATATTGTCAACTGTTCCTTGTCCAATCAGATTCGAGTATTTTACATGAAAGTATAACAATAAGTTTTAGTGAATTTGTGAGTAGTATTGCACACCTCTGGTGTGTCCAGGGCTCCGTGTTTGCCCAACTCTTGTTTTTGTATTTCATTTAGGACTTACGAGATTGATCACTGTTCGTTATCTTTGCCTTTACATTATAGCTGTGAAGTGTGGGGTTCTATTCCTGTTAAAGAATTAGAATGTGTACATTTGAAGTTTTGTAAGAAATCTTGGGTGTTAAAAAAATCACAACTTCGATATTGATGTATTCAGAATTAAGTAGATTTCCATTAGAATTAGAACATTTAGAATGGTAAAATATTTTTTCAAAATGAGAAACACTGATAATTGTATTTTACGTAATATATATTCCGAAATGTATGCACAATGTCTTTTAGAACCAAATTCCAAATGTTGGTTGTCTACTGTAAGGGATATACTGTCCTCTGTTGGACTAGGATATGTCTGGTATGAAGATTATGTTAATGAAAAACTGGTTTTATTACAAATGCGACAAATGTTAAAGGATGTATTCATACAAAGTGTTCTTCAAGTGTTATTCAAAGTGTCGTATATATAGATATATTTGTCATGGATCAGATTTGCAACTTTATTAACGAAAGCCGATTCCAGATCAATATAAACAATGCATAAGTAAATTTAGATTGTCACCTCATTAGCTGGAAATTGAAAGAGGAAGATATTTCAATATACCTGAATGTAACCGAAAATGTAAATTGTGTTCATATAGAGATACTGAAGACGAATATCATTTTATATTTATTTGTCCTGTATATGAAAAACTAAGGAAATTGTATATAGATAAATATTATTATGAAAAACCGTCAATGTATAAATTACTACATCTATTCTCTAATACAAATACTCGTGTTATATGTAATTTTGGTAAATTTTTGTATAAAGCTTCTAAACTTAAATCAGAGGCCACAACACAAAGAGGTTTATCCTCAATATTTATATATATGTGTATATCTTTACATCACGTATACTCTGTTTTGTATTCTCAAATTGTTATAATTGTACTTATTGGTGTCTTTTCATTGATGTTATTAATTTGTAATATATGTTTCGTTTTGTATCCTATAAGCAGTATTTCTTTTGGAAATAAACAATAAAATACAAGTACATGTACATGTATAAGATACAGAAATTCTTGCATTACCAAATTAAGACGCAAGTACTTCATATTGTACAATTCATCACTCTTCGTTTTCTTAACATTTTTCATGCATCTGTAGTTTAAATTTTGTAATGCGTAATTGCATTCAAAGTAAAATGGTAAATAAGTAATAAGATCTTTTTACTATCTCATTCTATAGAAGTTTATATACGTGCTCTCAAAGCGTTTTTTGTTGTCAAAGAATTTTTAGTGTTAATTGTAATGTATTTTCCCCGAGTTAAACTATCACAAAACATCGTTCAAAGAGATATATGCACTTACTTTCCTCAACAAGAAGAAATGAATTACTACGTAGATATTTTATTGAGCAGTCGCCATTGTCTATGTATGCTTTATGTTATTTTATTGTATCATACTATTTTCAGCTGTTTTCTGTTCTTTTCACAGATTGTAATCATGACATTGGTGTAGAGCTATTGAAATTTAACGCTGACGAGTTGTAATAAAAATAAAAATTATGACTAACCTTAAGCGTTTCCTGTCGTGTGACTTTTGATTTTCCTCATCAGTTGTAATGATCAAGTCTAGTAGAATGTGTCGGAAATAGGAGATGAAATACGTAAGATTGTTTGGTAAGAATCTTTGCTTGAATTAGATTTTTCGATAGAAGAGGAAAGATATTAATGAGTGAAAGTGGAAAAATCGTCACATTATCAATAAAATGTATGATTAAGAAAGTCTTCGATTAATTATAAGGCAACCAATTGGTAAGCTTCCATGATTTTTTGGAGGATTGCCGATTGAGAAAGAATGTGACTTTGCTGGCGTTATAAATTTACCATATACATGTACTATAGTTAAAGGATGTCACTCTCCCTTGACAAATATCCGGTCATATCTAGTCGTTTAGATTTCAATAATTTTAGTTCGGATTTCCACATCAAGTTTATAAGCTAAGGATACGATTGAATTTATTCACATTTATAAAATGTACATGTGTATTCTTTATTAATATGTTAACGGTGCTACCATGATGCGAACGAAGACCATAAAACATCTTACAAATAATATCAGTCTCCGAATTTAACGCGGGGAAAATGACGCAGTCGACGTGAACATGATGCATTGTGACGTATTGTCGACGTGAACAGTTGCATTGTGAATGAAGTGAATTGGCGACTTAACTTAGTGAGCTGTTTTAATACAGCACTCACCGGATGGTGAGAAAAATAGCCCCTAACCAAAACAATAGCAGATTTGTTAGTGATTTCCCAGCCGAAGCAGATGTGTTTACCGGAATATACTCCATACACCGTGCTGCCTTGGGCCTTGCAACTCGATACTTGTTTGTCTACACTTACCATAGTTTATTGGGTGAGTTTAGACGTTAATTTTACTATATTTGTTGTTGTTGGCAGGATTCGAACCTGCGCGGGGAAACCCCAATGGATTTCCAGTCCATATGGTTACCCATGGCAACCAAATTTAGGTAGCCAAGTGCAACTAAAACTTGGAAATATGGTACAACAAAATCCAAGTAATAATGGGCAGACACAGATTTGCAACCTATTGCACCAAACTCAGAAACAGCCACCACCACCTCAGCGAGACAACCACAACAGAAGCCACAGCAACAACCACAAAAGAAGCCACGACAACAACCTCGACAATTACCACATCAGGTGGATAACAGGCTACCACTCGCTGGTAACCAGATACCACCTCAAAAAACACACAGAAAAGAGTCAAAAGTATATGTTCAGCAAGGTGATGAGGACAGACGTCAGCAGTTAGCAATACCTCAACCACTTCAAAATGCTGACAACATGGTGATTCAGCAATTACCAATACAGAAATTCAGCAACCATGCAAACAGGTAGACAACTGGCTATCACTTGCTGGTAACCAGAAACCTCTTCAAGGACATGTACCTGTCAAGTGCTGTGATGTCCCACGTGTCGAGGTGACTACTGTTCGCACGTGGTTCTTTTCATCACAAGACCAAAAGTCAATTGCCTACCATACAGACGTCATCAGCGAAATCAAGAAGTCATCTCTCTGAGACGCATCCAGTCACTCGTTGGCTCAGGATGAGAGATATAACCAATTTGTTGACGTCACCTCTACCTAACGTTAGTGGCTGTGGTTCGACTAACATCAGTAGCAGTGATACGCCATCCTATCACAAGCAAGGAGTGTTAAGGAGGCCCATTCTTCTCAGTTGCCTATCAAGGAAACTGATTTACTTGTTAATGATTCAGAACCTCCACCAGAATCTAAGCAGTGTGACAGGCTGGAGGAACTCGTCCATAACTGCAACTTTTGTCCACAACAAGACCATGTTTCCGAGACATCACAAACAGCCAGTGATGCGTGGATTACAGACGTACATGTAGTTGCTAAGGACAGCTCTATCTGAAATCCACAAGGATGATGTGAGCAGTGTCCTAGACTTGATTTCTATAACATCTGAAGATGCTGGGAACCTTGAAAATACTGATGGTCTCCACAGCCTGAGTGATGATCTACAAGTTGAACATGGACTAGAGACAGGGGATTGTACAGAAGCTGTCCCTCCCCCATTCCCTGGCAACGTCAAAGTCGACCAACAACCAGAGAAACTGTTAAACCAACACAATGTGTATCTCGAGGAGGACTAACTTTACCTCCTTGACTTTGATGGACTAACTTTGCCACCGCCTAAGCCTGCCCAACATCTACACTCAACACGGGTCAAATCCAGCAATCTCATAGCTGTGCCAAAAACACAGCTCTGGTCAGAGACTTGGATCACATGATTGCACCAGAGAATCGAATTCTCTGTTCCAACTCAAATTGAACAGGGACACACTTTCATATTCTCAATGCAGTGTACCATATCCTCAAGCTGTGCGATTGTCTCTGAACTCGCTGTTAGACCACAATAACAATATTCAATCAGATAGTGGACAAATCTTGCACAGTTTTGCGCAGTCAACCTCCATTCCTCCTGACAAATCAACAGAGCAATTAGTAGCACCAGTTCCATCCAGTCAGTCGTTGTTTACACCAAATCACCAAGATGATAAATCTATTGTCACAGTGCCTGAACCAATTAATCCAAGTTTTCTGGTACCTGAAAACCTTGTGTTGAATGGTCTGAAACCAAAGCAAGTATGCTGTCCAACAAAAGAAATTGACAAAGAGGAGTTTAACGAGGGGCATCTAAGGACCCAAGATATCCTGATCAGCCATTCTGTTGCATACAGTTCCTCGAACCCAGAATTTGGAGGAACCAGTCAATCTCTAGACTCTAAGTCGCTAGATTTGCTAATCAAGACCTTTAGTAAATTCTCGGAGCAGCAGAACACCACCGTGAACACAAAGCAGGTCAGACTATTGTTTAGTTGTGTTGACCATCTCTATGACAAACATATTATGAGGACCTTTGGAGCACACAACCAAGGCATCAGTTATGGGACAGCTTACAAGGAGAAACTGCAATTCAATTATTCTATATCGGAGTTATACTCTGACTTGTCTGGAACTCTGGAATGGGGTATTTGTGGCGGTTTACACATTGAAGAACTAAAGTGTCACAGGAAGCAAGGACCACTTCCATCCATCAAGTACAAACTCCCTATGAGAGAAATGCTTTCTAGAGATGACAGCAACACCAATTGGAGTGCCCCGTTTCTGGCAGATGACAAATTTGTTGTCTCCAAGTCACAGCATTATAATGTCAGTGAGGATAAAGAGAAGTTAATCCAACATCAGCCATACATTTGCTACAGTAATCTACTGAATCTATTTGGAATCAGTAGCAGTCTTTTGGGCAAATTCAGCATCACAAGGCAACCATTCCTTGAGTTACCTTATCTCATCAGTGGATTGTTTAAAGTCACTGGGTCTCCTCTAAAACAGATTGAGACTTGTACTTCCATGACAGCCATCTTGACGAGCTGGAAAGCAGAGTCTGATGGCGACCAGCAGTCCCCTCCTGACATAATAAAAGTAATCAAGACAACAAGATCAGAGATTGACCATGAGACTATCTCCATCTGCATGGTCCCGGCTGAACATTATCGTCATTTTGATGAAAAGCAACTCTCAGGAAGCGGTGATGTGTTGGCTCCCGAGGCATTCCAGGAAACCTACACCTCCCAGCTGCATGTTTTCTGACGCAATACAACTAAAGAGGATCAGCAACGATGCATGCGCCATCCTTGATGTATATTGGACTGCTGCTTAGCTAAATAGCAATTAATGATAAATATGTACCAATTAAAATTATGCTCTACAATTAGAGAATTACTGGGTAATGTACATAATGTGTTTGCTTGTACTCTATTTGATTTTTGAAATGTGAAGTAGGTTTAACTTGTAACACATGCAATTATGAAAACAGATAATTCAGTAGTATAGCAAAATCAGTAATCTTATATGTACATGTAGCAATTTGTAAATCATATCATAGTTATTTCAGAAATAATTTGGTATAAGACACAAATCTATGGAATTAACATTGTATTGTATTGCAAGAACAGTATTCTGATACAGTAGTGTCATTAATGTAGGTTAACTTTTTGTATATTTTTTCTATGTGTCATTGTATTGGATGGTATGTTTTATGTAGAAATTCACTGGTAATATTGTGTGACTCAATATGCTGACTTTTAGTTGAAATATATTTCATTGTGGTAAATTAATGCTTGAACTCTTTATCTTCACTCGTTTAATGCTTGTATTATATAAGCACAAATGATAGATAACCTTAGGATTAGTTTTGATTATATTAGAAACTGATAATATAGAATATGAAATTGTGCATTTATATATTTTGCAACAGGTTTTGGATATTCTGTACTATGTACAATTATTTTGTAACTCATTATTCTATAATTTAATGCATTATATGAAACAATGAATTAGGTTGATTTTTACATATTGAATGATGCACATATGTGTGACCTTTCAATATTAAGTGAACTGTGTTTGACAGGTCAGATGCATGGTGTTCAAGTTATGTCATTTTTAAGTAAGTGAATTTTGACAGTCACAGGTCAGCATTGAGTGCGAGTAATGAGGGAAGATTATATGTAGCATGTTGAGATGGGAAAGTTTATTTATTATCATAATCATAATGTTATGATTTATTCAGTCGCTCAATATATGGCTGAAGTTTTCATGTAGAGAAAGACAAGGCTGTAGAGTATTTGATAGTTTTTAGATTTTGTAAATATTAGTATTGTTTCAGAGTATCAGTGCTTGAAGTAGATGTAATTTACAGAAACTTTTACATCAGCATTTTCTTGTACTTTTTGCAATTTGTAGTTTAAGAACAGGATCAATAGTTTATTTTAGGTGTTGTGATTTAACACTAGCTATGAAATCCATTTTGAGAATATATATTAGTTATACAATATGAAGATCAAACACATAAGTATTGAAATTGAGCAATTTTGGATTTGGTTATAATTGTTTAAAATTGAATTCTGTATCCCTCATAATTATTATTAATATCTTAATAATGTGGATGATTTTCATACTGTATGATAGATCTGCTACAGCTGATCACTCTGAACAACAGTAATTAAGTATTCTACAAAGAATGCTTATGTTCTCGTGCCGTTCATTTGGACTGAGATATATATTTTATAAAAGAAGAGGCTAGCATGGCATCTTCGATTGTGTTTTATCATTATATGGTTAAAGATATTATTGTGGCAAATAGTGGACTGAAGATATTTATCTCGTACCTTCAACCAAATTTTGTATCTCTACAGTTATATAAAGTATTATGGTGTAATTCTATGTTAATTATATATTGTAACATTTCCAACATTACCCTGATTCATTATATTAAAAATTCAATTTCATACAGTATCAAATTTTTATTCTTATAATTACGATTTTGTATTCGGAATATATTTAGCCAACGCTGTTTGGTTTACTATGTACCTGCAGATTGTATTTCTGTTATACTTACAGTTGTACGGTATGAAAATAATGAATAGTATCTGTTATCACACATGCCTTAATACACCTATACTATGACTCGTTATGTAGTCAATAGAATAGATGGCAGATGTGTCGTTTTCTTGAGTCTTAGACAATTACATTATACTCGTTATGAATTTCTACTACCTACTATAGTAAAATAAGACTTTACTATTAAGTCTAAACTCCCAATGTCTATGTAAGTGTAGGACAAACAGTATGATTGTCAAGCCAAGCACGGTGTGTGGATATATATGGTCGGTAAACACGGCTCTCAGGCTGGAATCATCCTAACAACTTCATTATCAGGTTATGGTTGGGGCTATTTTCTACATCCGTGGTGGTGTTAAACAGCTCAACCTAGTAAGTACCTAATGTCACTCACATCTCCCTCTCCATTGTGAAGGTTGAACCCCGTAACGTGGTGTTAACGGAAACGTGAAATTCTAAACC
>CAJDSM010019666.1:0-16295 GCA_903981925.1 Ostrea lurida
TGTGTAATGATGCAGTCTTCTAGTTGTTGTGTTTTTATGATGCACGTACTATATATGGTTGAATGTTGATGCATGTTTTTTGAATCAATGTTTTGTTAAGATTTAAAAAACCATAGAATAAAATCTTGGGAGATCATTTATATACACAATCTCTAATAAAGATTAAAGTCTGGTCATATCATGAAACAATATGACATTTAACTTCGGACATGACAAAGTCCAGACTTTTTGCTACCCTTTTTATCAAATATACAGAAAACAAATTCAGTGTAACTGGTGGAATTTTTTGCAGTATATTTGCGAAATCCAAAGGATTATTAAGTACTTATCTTTCAAAAAGCTTCATGCATAATATAATTTACAGTAAGCTATTATATATAGATACTGAGGAATTATATACGAAAAATGTTATTTATAGTGCAACATGCTAATCCTACCCACACGGAGTCTCAATATTATGACAGATGTCTTGTTTCACACTTTAACAATGTTTCGATCTTTCGAAAAAGCATCAATTATCCATAATCATCATACACTAAGAAGAACTATATCAAAGATAATGTGAGCTCTGGAAACCATATTAACCTTAACGTCCGTGGCTTGACCTATTGATCTTTTAACCCCAAATTCGATAGAGAACATACATGCATTTGACCCATGGGTAGATCATATTTATGATATGGTGACTCTAGGTAGAAATAAATTAATGCTGAAGAGCCAGGAAACCGTATTGCTGCTTTGATGTCCCGTGCATTTGACCTTTTGACCCCAAATTCGATAAAAAAACCATCTTTGTCTCATGAGTACAAAAAGGTACATTGTGTCAAACGTAATCATAATCCAAAAAACATATACAAAATCGAGTGCAGGGCAATACGGACCTCCGACAAAAGCGAAGGTAGGATCAGGTGCCATGGAGGAGTAAGCATCCTCTGCTGACCGGTCACACCCGCCGTGAGCCCTTAGTCGAAATAAAGTAAACGGGATTACCCGTAGTCAAATCTAGTAGGAAAATGACAGTCTAACAAAGGGTATGAAACAAATCAGCCAACATATGACTCAGTGATAATTTGTAATCTCGAAGGCTCATTGGCTCGAATTGCAATGTCTCCAACACTATGAATGTCGCAAACCATTTTCATTGTCCTTTTTCAGATTGGAACGTACTTTAATTTCGATAGCCCTTTTGCTCGGACTGTTTTCAATGGTCCCTTGGGTTGACTGTAGGGCCTATGGAGCACACAACCAAGGCATCATCATAGGCCAGCTTACAAGGAGAAAATGCTATCCAAGTTATCTATATCAAAGTTGTACTCTGACCAGTCTGGAATTTGCGGTTAACATTGGAACTCTGGAATGGGATATTTGTGGCAGTTTACACATTGATGAACTAAAGTTCACAAGAAGCAAGAACCACTTCTATCCACCAAAGTACGGAAACTCCAATGAGGAAACACTTTCCAGAGATGGACAGCAACACCAATTGGAGTGCCCTGTTTCTTGCAGATGACAGATCTGTTGTCTGCCCAGTCACATCATTATAGTGTCAAGTGAGGAGAAAAGAAGCTTATCCAATACCAGCCATACATTGTTACAATCCTACTAGTCTATTTGAGAATCAGTAGCAGTCTTTTTGAGCCAAATCTCAGCTTCACAAGGCAACTCGTTTCTTGAGTTACTTCTTATCCCATTATTGGATTGTTGAAAGTCACTGGTTCCTCTAAAACAGATTGAGACCTTGCTGCCCATGACAGACATCTTTTGACGAGCCGGAAAGCAGAGTCATGTAGACCAAGCAGTTCCACTCCCAGCACAAGTAAAGTCATCAAGAGAACAAGATTAGAGAATTGGCCATGTGACTTTGTAACCTCCATCTGTACAATGGTCCTGAGGCTGTATCGTCGTTTTGATGAAAAGAACAAGCTCTCAGGAAGGACGATAATGTGTTGACCTTCAGGCATTTCAGGACGCCTACCAGCTTGGACCAAAATGCTCTTCAGACACAACACCTCCAAAGAGACTCAGCTATGACACATGTGATTTTGTATAGTTGTATATGAAACTGCTGCCTTAACTAAATAGCACATTATGATAAAAAATATGTACCAATTAAAATTATGCTCTTCAATTCAGAAAATACTGTGCAATTTTAATATAGGTTTTGCTTGTACACTATTTGTTTTTTGAAATGTTAAGTAGGTTAAACTTGTAAAGCATTAATTATGAGAACCAAAGATAATTCAGTATGAAAGCAAAATCAGTATCTAATTATATAAAAAAAAATTATTTTGGTAAATACACGGTTGTATTGTGATATTTTGATTAACATAAAGTATTGTATTTTTGCTGTGCAAGAACAGTATTTTGATGCAGTAGTGTCATTTAATGTAGGTTAATTTTCTGTGTATTTCTCTATGGTGTCATGTATTGGATGGTATGTTTATGTAAAATTCACTGTAATATTTGTGTGATTTAACATGCTGACTTTTAGTTGAAATATATTCCATTATTGTATGCACAAATGATAGATAACCTAAGGATAAGTTTTTATTATTTTAGAAACTTGGATATTATAGAATATGAAATTTGTGCATTTAGATAATTTTGCAACAGGTTTTGGAATTTCTGTATTAGCGTACAAGGTATTGTTGTAATTCATTATTCTATAATTATAAGAAACAAGTAATTAGGTTGATTTTACATCTATGCATGATGCACATATGTGTGGACCTTTGAATATGAATAAGTGAAATGTGTTGACAGGTCAATGCATATGTCAAATTATGGATTTTTTAGTAAGTAATTTTGTTAGGACAGTCACAGGTCGCATTGAGTTGCGATAATGAGGAAGATTTTATGTAAGCATGTTGAGATGGGGGAAAGTTTATTTATATCATTAATCATAATGTTATGATTTATTCAGTTGCTCAATAATTAGCTGAAGTTTTCATGTAGAAAGAAGCACAAGGCTGTAAAGCATTTGAATTTTATTAGATTATTATAGATATAAGTGATGTTGTTTTCAGATATCAGTGCTGAAGTAGATGTAATTACAGAACTTTACATCAGTATTTTCTTTGGTACTTTTTGCAATTGTAGTTTAAGAACAGGATCAATAGGTTTATTTTTAGGTGTTGTGATTTAACCACTAGCTCTGGAATCCATTTTGAGAATTATATATTAGTTATACAATATGAAGATTTCAAAACACAAAAGTATTGAAATTGTACCAATTTTGGATTTGGTTATAATTGTTGGAAAATGGAATTACTGTAACTCTCATAATATTATTAATTATCTTAATTGAATGTGGATGATTTTCATATTGTATGATTATATTGAGATAAGCTAGATCTTGTACAGCCTGATCACTCTGAACAACAGTAATTAAGTTATTCTACAGAATGCTTATGTTCTCGTTGCTGTTCATTTGGAACCATATATATATTTATAAAAGATTAAGAGGCTAGCATGGCAATCTTCGATTGTTTTTATCATTATATTGGTTTGAAGATATTATTGTGGTATCTTTAACCAGGCTTTATTCTCAAATTAAGTGGACTGAAGATATTTATTGGTACCTTCAACCAAATTTTGTATGGTTTTAGAATTTCAGTTTCGTAAACACACGTTTTAGGGTTCAACCTTCACAATTGGGAGAGGGAGGAGGTAGTGAATTGGCGACTTAACTTGGTTGAAGCTGTTTACACACGCACTCACCCGGATGTGGAGAAATAGCCCCTAAACCAAAACAAGGACAGTTGTTAGTGAATTCCCAGCCTGAGCAGACGTGTTTAACGGACCATATATATCCACACACCGTGCCTGCCTTTGGCCTTGGCAACTCATCGTTGTTTGTCCTACACTTACCATAGACATTGGAGTTTAGACGTAATAGTAAACTCATATTTTACTATAATACAAAGTTCACCAGAACATGGACCTTCTTATGGGGAGTTATCAGATCCTATATCGTTATATAATTAGGTCTGTACTTTAGTCAGATTGAAAGGGGCATGGACACGTTTTGAACTAAAGTGTTAAACTTTAGGATTTCCAATTTTGATGTTTTTGAAAATGCTTATTCAAGTTATTTCTAGTGGTCAACAAAATATGAAAGTCAGTTGTTAAAGTCATCTTCGCTATGGTTAACAAGGCTGCCGCCCTGTTATGTTTACAAAAAGATTGTTTTCGTAGAAAATATGACTAGACACTGTTTAATTGTGTTTTAGAATGAACTTACTTATTTGAAAAAAAAATGCCTTTAAAAAATAGGACGTTTTTCGTTAGCATATTCAATATTTGTAAACAAAAGCATGGGCTCAGTCCTTGTTTACATAACAAAAAATTGTAAGTGCTTGTATCTCAAAAGATGACGTTAAAACATTTCCTGACCATTAGAAATACCTTAGACAAGCATCGTAAACATTAAAATTGACAATCTAGAATTTTAACATTTTTTAGTTCAAATAAACGTGCCCATGCCCTTGTACAGCAGGTGCAGGAAAACACGCGATCCCACAAACACTATTAAAATACTCAAGGCCCCACCCTGTATTTCGTTCAGAAATATGGAGTTGTGTAAAGGAGGTTGGTGTGCACCATATCACTAGGCAAGGAATTGGTCAATGTTTCTAACGATGTCCGAATGCTTTGGTATAAGGCCCCTCCTAACTGCAGTAACCTACACACTGACGCCCTTTTTAAATCTTTCACGAGCCATTTCCATAGCCAATATATATTGTTTCTCTTCAGGAATAATCTATAAGATCGCGTGACAAAATTTGTGACCAAACAAGTTTTGTTGTCAGAAGACGACTCAAACGATTTCCACCAGTCTTTGCTTCATTTTCAGTGCCGCAGCATTGACAATTTGTGGAGTAAACCTTCCAATGCACTTGCGTAGCATTGAATCTGGTTGCACATGTTAATTTCTGGCATATTTGTGTGTTTTAGTCTTCTAAAATTATGATAAACAATGATAAAAAATAGCTGACATGCTAATAAGGACATTCTTTAACTAGGCCGTGATCAGAAAATAATATTTCTATCTATTCTATTAAAAACGACGCGTTTACGCTTGTATTTCAGGGAAAATAACTCGTGATGCACTATGTGAAAGGCGTAATAAACGCGTTTTAGAAAATTGTGTAAATTTAACGCCTTTTCCCGTCGTTGGTTCTTTGTTGTAATACTTTCACATTTTTTCTTCTGCACCAGAACCACTAGTACTGGACCAAATTCCAAACAAACTTATATAAATTATCCTGGGTAAGGGATCAAAGTTTGTTCAAATGAAGGACCTGGCCCCTTTCAAGGGGAGATAATCACAAAAAATGCAAAAAGCATGGTGTCATTAAAAAAATTTCTCAAGAACCACTGGGCCAGAAAAGCTAAATTTACGTGAAATGCTTCTGACATTGTGGATATTCAAATCATGACCCTTGAGAGTTTAGGATGTGTCCGCAATATGGAAATCAAGGGTATTTCTTGCAAATAACAGCGGAAATCTCAAAGAAAATGTTCTCAAGAACCACGACCAGAGTGTGCAGATTTACCCGAAAGGCTTCTTGACATAGATTAAACTCAAGTACACCTGCTCGGGTACGGTGGGACACAATAGGGCATAAAAGTTTTAATGTATTGTTAATATATATAGGGAAATTCCTCTCCTTCCAGAAACTATGGAGCGCCAAGTTAACATCAACTCAAATAATTGAAGATATCTTTAATTATTTAAAGATATCTTTAAATTCGTTTAATGCGCACAATATTTCAATTAAAGATATCTTTGAATAATTAATGATATCTTTAATTTCTGAATTATTTGCGCGCATTAATTCAATGATGATATCTTTATTGCTTGGCTGAATTAAGAGCGTTAAAATTGAATTATTGCTCTATTTTAAGAATGGATTAAAGGCGGCATTAATTGATTAATGCACGCAATAATTCAATTTTATTGCTCTCTTTAATTGAATAATGATATCATTAATTCATTATAATGCGCGCAATAACTGAATGTATTGCTGTCTTCAATTGAATTATGGTATCATTTAAGTCAATTAAAATTGCGCCACATAATTTTAATTATTGCTTCTCATTAATTAAATTTAATGATATCATTTAATTCAATGAGAGAGCAAAAAATCCCAATACTGTGCGCATATATGAATTAGTAATATCATTCATTCAATGAAAGAGAACAATAATTAATTAATTTTAATATGCGCTCTTAATTCATTTAAAAGAGAACAATAATTAAATTTTATTTGCTTTTTTTTTTTTTTTTTTGCCTTTTAAACCCCCCCTTTTTCCCCCCCTTTTTTCCCCCCCGCCCAATTTTATAAAAAAAAGGGGAAATTTTATTATTTAAAAAAAATTTAAACAGGTTTTTTTTTTTTGATAAAAAGGATATAAAAAAAAAAATGTTACTAAAAATATGAAATCTGGATTTAAGCCCTAAGTTTACACTGTTGTGTGTTTACCCCCTTCCCCCCGACCCCGTAAATCCCCCTCTTCTAGTGTGTGGTGTGTTAATGAGCATCTTCTAGTTGTTTGTGTTTTTTATATGCACTAACTATATATGGTTTGAATTGTTGATGCATGTTTTTTAATCAATGTTTTGTTAAGAATTTAAAAAACCATAGAATAAATTCTTTGCGGATCATTTATATACACAATTCTCTAAAAAAGATTAAAGTCTGGTCATATCATGAAACAATTATGACATTTAACTTCGGACATGACAAAGTCCAGACTTTTGCTACCCTTTTTATCAAAATATACAGAAAACAAATTTCAGTGTAACTGGTGGAATTTTTTGCAGTATATTTGCGAAATTCCAAAGATTATTAAGACTTAATCTTCAAAAAGCTTCATGCAATAATATTATTAAAGTAAGCTTGTGATATATAGTAGCTGAGAATTATGTTTACGAAAAAATGTTATTTATGGGCACCTGAGTATCTGCACCCACACGGGAGCTTCTCAATATATTGCAGATGGAGTCTTGTTCACATGTTAAAATGTTATCATCTTTCAAAAATAGGCATATTATTCCTATTTCATATACACCAGAAGACTATACTCAAAGTGATATTGGAGCCTTGGAAACCATATTGTTACTTTAACGTCCAGTGAGCTTGACTTTGATTCTTAAACCCCAAATTCGATAGAGAACATACATGCATTTGACCCATGGGTAGTATCATATTATGCTATGGTGACTTAAGGATTAAATAAATTAATGCTGAATGAGCCAGGAACCGCTGATGTGCTGCTTTGATGTCCCGTGCATTTGACCTTTTGACCCCAAATTCGATAAAAAAACCATTTTGCTCTCATGAGTACAAAAAGGTACTCTGTGTCAAAACGTAATCATAATTCCAAAAAACATATACAGAAATCGAGTGCAGGGGCATACGGACCTCCGACAAAAGCGAAGGTAGGATTCAGGTGCATGGAGGAAGTAAAGCATCCTCTCTGACCGTCACACCCGCCTGTGAGCCCTTAGATCGAAATAAAGTACACAACGGGATTACCCTAGTCAAATCTAGTAGGAAAATGACAGTCTAACAAAAGGGAGGTATTCGAAACAATCGAGCGAGACCCAATGACCTATGATAATGAAGTCTCGAGGAGGCTATTGGCGTGTATACATGTAATCGTGTCCAACGATGCTATGAATTCGCAAACCATTTTCATTGTGCCTTTTTCAGATTGGAACGTACTTTAATTTCCGATAGCCCCTTTTGCTCGGACTGTTTTCAATGGTCCCTTGGGTTGAACTGTACACCAATCACAACTTGTGTGTGATGTAACCCCCCCAACCCATGGTTTATCTGAAATTGAAAAGTGTAAACTGCGTGATAAATACTTTTCCTATACTAACCTTCATGGCAGGACACACTAGGCGCAAGGGCGGATCCAAAACAATTGTGTTGGGGGACCGAAATTCGCGAAGGCGTCTGGAAACCGCTTAAAGTCCCCAGTTGGGTCAGACCAGAGCCCTGGTTGGGAACCGCCTCGCCAGAGCCTGGGCGTTGATTAATTATATTACATTATGATTATTTCCGAATATTTATGGATCTTCAGGATGATTTTCATGTTTATTAACGATGTAGGCAAAGGATAACGAACAGTTGTCAATCTAACACGTTCCAAATAGATAAAAATTATACTATGGCACAAAGTTCAGTTAGATGCACATACAGAGAAGAGAGAGAGAGAGAGAGAGAGAGAGAGAGAGAGAGAGAGAGAGAGAGAGAGAGAGAGAGAGAGAGAGAGAGAGAGAGATGAGAGAGAGACGGAGAGAGAGAGAGAGGAGGAGAGAGAGAGATTTTACATATCAAATTTTGCCAACCTTCCCAGGCCTTCACAAAGAATTCCTTTTTTTATTGTTTTTTTTATAGCAATTGTGTTTATTAATATAAAACAAGTATTCACTAGAAGACTTGTCACGCCAAAGTATATTATCTTTACACATTGATCAAGGATCAATCTCGTTTTAAGTATATTGTAACAGATTAGTAACACTATCATGTTAAACAAAATATCAAAGTCATTTTAATAAGGCTTGGTACTACTTTCACATTCCCAATAAAATATGTTAATGGTTTCAGTTTCCTTTTAACAAAAAAGTACAAAAGTGTTTATCCTTAATCGTAAATTCTTTTATCCAATAAACAATTGTGAATCAATTCAATTGCTCTTCTCTCTCTCCTCTCTCTCTCTCTCTTCCTCTCTCTCTCTCATCTCTCTCTCTCTCTCTCTCTCTCTTCTACTTAAAACCACATATTTCAGCCCACTTATTTGTTTTTTTGTCTCTACTACTGTACAAATCTGATATATGTGATCAAAAATAAAAAATAAAAAAAAAAAAAGAAAGAATTATATAATTTATAAAAATTACACAGTGTGTATGATGTTTTCATTATCCACCAGGCATATCAAGGACTAACATGCTACATGTACATTATTGAAATCATCCATGCTTATATATTGGCATGTTAATGCATGTATTATCGCTATTAAAGGCTTCAATAAGTATTATGCTAAAACATAAATATTGTCAGTTGGGTATTAGTCCGATGGAGTCGTACCAAAGTAAATACACTATTTCTTCTCTTGGCCTGTTCAACCACAATGTTTTCTCTCTCTTGATTCTAAATGCAATACAAAAAACATATTATTAAACCCACAAATAGTCCGGCTGCCAAAAATTTAACCAATACAGAGAAACACAAAAAGTCGTGCCAAGGGTTTACGATAAATCAACATTTTCCAAAAAAAACAAGGCATGTATGATATATCTTGAGTCGCATACTAAGTAAAGCGGTAGATTACATCTTTTTAACAACGAAATTACAGTCAGTGAATAAGAAAAATCGATGTATTTCTAGAAAAACGTGACGGCATTTGACAAATTCGATCATTTTCCAAGTTTGTGAGGTTTTTTGAAGAATGTGGGCCAAATTTGTTACATTTAGTTTATAAATACTATCTCATTGGGCATTACGATATTCTGTGAAAATGATTTGAAAAAGACTTACGACTTCATTCTTTCTGTAGGGGTCCATAATGCGTCTCTGGCCGATTTTTAAACCCCGAAAAGTTCGTTGCTTGAGCACGCTTAGTCTGGAAACGCGAAAAAAAACCAAAAAAGGACGGATAGTCCGTCCCCCTTTCCACACCGTTGAAGCCACCCCCATCAGGCGCGGATCCAGGATTTGAGGTTTCATAAGGGACAAAACAAAGGTAGGGGATATGGAGGCCATTGGGGAGAGGGTGGCAAGCTCCCAGATTTTATGAGTAGAAGTATGTCTCCCATTAGTCATTTTTAATATTTTCTGTCATTTTTTATTGAGATGAAATTAATGGAAAATGAACACAAAATTTAAGAGTTGGTTTGTGGGTTTTTTTCATTCTTAAAACTTCATTTTGGGGAGGGGTGGGGGTTTAATGAAAATGTAAATTCTCCAATAAAAGCAACAATATAATCAATTGTTTATTTCAAAGTAGATGATTAAATTTGAAAATTTTAGGGTGTGGGGGTCGAACTCGTAAATCACCACAGGCCGATCATTCCAAAGTAGTGCTGGTTTGATGTTCCATCAATACAGACATTCAGATACACACAATTTTCATATCCTTTTAACTGAGACGTTAGATAATTTTCCAATGCAGCCAGCATGTGCAGGACAATTTACAGATTTCAGGACCAACATGCGTAAAATCATCTTATAAGCAAACCCCGTCTTTTCACGCGTTCAGTTTATAAGTAGCATTTTTCCACAGAACTTTCCCAGATATTTTGCATTTGACGAAGAATATGTCAGCGGACTGATCATATCTCTCCATATATCTTCATTTGTTGTACTTTGCCCTTATATGTAGATCACAGTTCGTTTTATTCTGATTATACTTTTCAATTCAAAGTTTATATGGAGGTGGGAGGTCTTCCTATATCTTGGTATACACAGACGTCCCGCCTGGAGATGGGGTCAGATTTGACAGGTCAAATATACATATCTGTCTCAAGCTGTTAATCAAAGGGTAGATAATTTGACATGTCACTATATCAATGGATGGTAAAATTTGTATTCGGGGGGGGGGGGGGGCTGCAAATGGATTCTACCACTGAAAACAATGGAATTAAGATCTATATTACAATTAAGGCGGGCATTACAATGGCAATATCCATATGGATAGCAACTATTACATTAGTGATGAAAGTGTAAATTTGTAAATACACCCCATCCACATCCATTCATATATTTTCGTATTTTCGGGAAATCTAAGCCGTACATTCTGTACCCCAAAGTATAATGAGACCCCCCCCCACCTTGGTTTGAATTTAAGTTAATTAAATCACACTAATTGAATGGACAGTCAGAGTTGTTAAAATGGTAACTCCTGAAGTTTGACGCTTATTCAGCAGCGGGTGAATTTCTAGTAATCTATAGATAAACGAAGTTGGCGCTCTATAACCTATAAATATTGATAACCTATAAATATTTTGTTAACGTTGTGCAACAGGACCTACATATAACAGAGCCTAATTCAACTCCTTATTGCGGTGGCGTGTTTACCACACTTAAGATTCATTGTACGGTCCCACCTTGTAAATAGCTATATTTCCTATTGATTGGTTGATTAGATTAATTGGTGATGAAAATTTATATCATCCTCATCATTAAATTGAAAAAGTGCAAATGATTTGTTCTTTTGGATTTTGTTTGATGTTTATTATTCAATATCTATTAATTTTACGTGTTCGTGTTAACCTAGACATTGGGATCGACGGCGTGCATATTATTTATAACCATAGATGGCGCTCCTTAACTTTGGACAAAGTCCATTCATGCCCTTACCCTGCCTCCGATATTGACATACTCAGATTGACGACGAATTCCGACAAAGCAATTTTGGGCTATCTAATAGTTAACGCAGGTATGTTCTTTAATAAGTACGCAATATATCCATTTCAATTCAGAATTTCCCGTCAAGTGCAGATATGGCAGGGGAAATTGTAAAATTATAGCATACGGAGGCCTATACTTGATACCTTGCTTTATGAAATTTCACGAGGTCAATTACTAGGTTTTTTTTCTTCCATTTACAGCAACAGTAACTGAGTAATAATTGCTTGTGATTTGTGATAAAATAGGAATTTTAAATTCAATAATATTATTTTTTTTTTGCAAACTTTTCGTTTTTGTTTCTTTACTGCTAATGGTTTTCTTTTTGTTTTTTCCCACTTCTCATCCAAACTAAAACACATATTACACAGTCCGCTGTTTATCGCAGAAATCATTAAATTGTTAATAATTTAATTTTACTTCTTACAGTAATTTGATTGGCTGAATACGATTGAGCAACATCAATTTATTTTGGATAATCTAACTTGCTCTTTGTGACGTCCTAGAATTGACGTCACAATGCATTTGACGTTATTGTGTCCACTTTGTTTGCTACGGCAAAATTCGTCCGCCTCATTCAAAACCTTAATTATCTCGGCAAGTTATTCATCACACAAAGTTAAATTACAATAACGTCCACAAATGCATTGTGACGTCATCTAGGAACGTCACAAGAACAAGTTAGATTATCCAAAATTTAATTGATTGTTGCTCAATCGTATTCAGCCAATCAAATTACTTGTAAGAAGTAAAATTAAATTATTTACAAATTTATTTGATCTTGCGATTAAACAGCGGAACTGTGTATATGTGTTTAGGGTTGGATGAGAAGTGGGAAAAAAACAAAAAGAAAACCATTTAGCAAAGTAAAGGAAACAAAACGAAAGTTGCAAAAAAAATAATATTATTGAATTTAAATTCACGATTTTATCAACAAATCACAAGCAATTATTACCAGTTACTGTTGCCTGTAAAAATGGAAGAAAAAAAAAACTAGTAATTGACCTCGTGAAATTTCATAAAGCAAGTATCAGTAAATAGGCCTCCGTATGCTATTATTTAACAAATTTTCCCTGCCAATATCTGCATTGACGGGAATTCTGATTGAAATGGATATATTTGCGTACTTATTAAAAACAACTGCTTAACTATAGATAGCCCAAATTGCAGTTTCGGAATTCGTCGTCAATCTGAGATTCAATATCGGTAGCAGGGTTAGATAGGCATGAATGGACTTTGTCACAAAGTTAAGGAGCGCCATCTATGGTAATAAATATATGCACGCCGTCGATCCCAATGTCTAGGTTACACGAACACGTAAAAATTAAATAGATAATTGAATTAATAAACCCACAACAAATTCCAAAGACAAACATTTGCACCTCTTTTCAAATTTATGATGAGGATGATATAAATTTTCATCACCATTTTAATCTTATCAAACAATCAAGTAGGAGAAATATAGCTATTTACAGGGTGGGACCGTTACATGAATCTAAGTGTGGTAAACACGCCACCGCATAGGAGTTGATTAGCTCTGTTATATGTAGGGTCTGTTTGCACACGTTAACAATATGTTATTAGGTTATCAATATTTATAGTTATAGACCCAACTTCGTTTATCTATTTAGATTACTAGACAATTCACCCGCTTGCTGGAATAGCGTCAAACTATCAGGAGTTACATTTGAACAACTCTGACTGTCCATTCAATTAGTTTGTGATTTACATTAAACTTTAAATTCAACCAAGGTGGGGGGGGGTCTCTCTTTATCTTTGCGGGTACAGATGTACGCTTAGATTTCCCGAAAAATACGAAAATATATGAATGGATTGTGGGATGGGGTGTAATTTTACAAAATTACACTTTCATCACTAAATGTATAGTGCTATCCATATGGATAATTGCATTGTAATGCCCGCCTTAATTGTAATATTCTTAATTCCATTGTTTTCAGTGGTTTAGATCCATTGCAAGCCCCCCCCCCCCCGAATAAAACAAAAAAAATTTTTTTAAACCCATGCCAAATTTTTGATATAAAGGACATGTCAAATTATCTACCCTTCTTGATTTAACAGCTTGATGAAGATATGTATATTTGACCTGTCAAAATCTGTGACCATTCCAGCGGGACGGTCTGTGTTATACCCCAAGATATAGGAAGGACCCCCACCTCCATATTTAAACTTTTGAATTGCAAAAGTTATAATCAGAATAAAACGAACTGTTTAATCTACATATTAAGGCAAAGTACAACAAATTGAGATATATGGAGAGAATGATCAAGTCGCGACATATTCTTCGTCAAATCAAAATATCTTGGCGGAAAAGTTCTGTTGGAAAATGCCTACCTATAACTGAACGCGGAAAAGACGGGGTTGCTTATAAGATGATTTTACGCAATGTTGCGTCCTTGAAAATTGGTTAATTGATCACTGCACATGCTGGCTGCATTTTGGAAATTATCTACGTCCAGTTAAAAGGATATGATTGTGTGTATCTGATGTCTGTATTTGATGGAACATCAAACCAGCACTACTTTGATGATCGGCTGTTGGTGGATTTAACGAGTTCGGCACCCCCCCCCACCTAAAATTTTCAAATTTAATCATCTCTTTTTTGAAATAAAACAATTGATATATTGTCTTTTATGGAAATTTACATTTCATTAAACCCCCACCCCTCCCCAAATGAGTTAAGAAATGAAAAAAAAACCAACAAACCAAACTCTTAAATTTTGTGTTTATTTCATTAATTTCATTCTTATAAAAAATGACAGAAAAATATTAAAAATGACTACCATGGGAGACATACTTCTACTCATAAAAATACTGGGAGCTGCCACCCTCTCCAGATGTCTCAATCCCCTACCTTTTGTTTTGTCCCTTATGAAAACTCAATCCTGGATCCGCGCCTGATGGGGGTGCTTCACGGTTGTGGAAAGGGCGGACTATCCGTCTTTTTGGGGTTTTTTTTTTCGCGTTTCCAGACTAAAGCGTGCTCCAGGCAACGGACTTTTCGGGGTTTTAAAAAATCGGACCAGAGACCCGCATTATGGACCCTACAGAAAGAAAGAAGTCGGTAAGTCTTTTTTCAAATCATTTCACCAGAATATCGTAATCAGCCATTGAGATAGTATTTATAACTAATGTAACAAATTTGGCCCACATTCTTCAAAAAACCCCTACACAAACTTTGGAAAAATGATCGAATTTGTCAAATGCCGCACGTTTTTTCCTAGAAATACATTCGATTTTTCTATTTCACTGACTGTATTTCGTATGTTAAAAGATGTAAATCTACCGCTTACTTAGGTAATCGACTCAAAGATAATAAATCATACATGCCTTGTTTTTTTTGGAAAATGTTGCATTTATCGATAAAACCCTTCGCAACGGTCTTTTTGTTTCTCTGTAATTGGTTCAAATTTTTTGGCACCGGACTATTTGTGTTTATAATATGTATTTTGTATTGCATTTAGAATCAAGAGAGAGAAAACATTGTGGATGAACAGGCCAAAGAAGAAAGAAAATAGTGATTACTTTGGTACGACTAATCGGACTAATTACCCAACTGACAATATTTATGTTTTTAGCATATTACTTATTGAAGCCTAATAATAGCGATTAATACATGCTTACATGCAATATAAAGCATGGATGATTCAATATTGTTAACAGTGTAGCATGTTATCCTTGATATTATGTCCCATGTGGATAATGAAAACATCAATACAACGTGTATTTTATATTATATAATTTCTTTCCTTTTTTTTTTTATTTTTTTATTTTTGATTGCACATTATATCAGATTTGTTACAGTAGTAGAGACAAAAACAAATAAGTGCTGAAAATATGTGGTTTTTTAATAGAAGAGAGAGAGAGAGAGAGAGAGAAGAGAGAGAGAGAGAGAGAAGAGAAGAGGAGAGAGAGAGAGAGAGAGGTAGAGACACAATTGATTGATTCCAATTGTTTTATTGGATAAAAGAATTTACATTAAGGATAAACACTTTTGATTACTTTTTTGTTTAAAAGGAAACTGAAACCATGAACATTTATGGGAATGTGAAGTAGTACAAGACTTATTAAATGACTTTTTGGATAGTTATTGTTTTTAACATGATAGTGTTGGGTACATAATATGTTTACATATTACCTTAAACGAGGAGATTGTATCCTTTGGATCATGTGTAAGATATATAACTTTGCGTGTACAGTCTTCTAGTGCAATACTTGTTTTATATTAATAAACACATTGCTATTTAAAAAAACAATAAAACAGGAATTCTTTGGTGAAGGCCTGGGAAGGTTGGACAAATTTGATTATGTAAATCTCTCCTCTCTCCCTCTCTCTCTCTCTCTCTCTCTCTCTCTCTCTCTCTCTCTCTCTCCTCTCTCTCTTCTCTCTCTCTCTCTCTTCTTCTCTCTTCTCTCTCTCTCTCTCCTCTCTCTCTCTCTTCTGTATGTGCATTAACTGAACTTGTGCCATTAGTAAATTTTTATCTATTGGAACGTGTTAAGATTGGACAACTGTTCGTTATCTTGCCTACATCGTATAACATGAAAATCATCCTGAGATATAATATGCGGAAATAATCATAATGTAAATATAATTAATCAAAACGCCAGCTTCTTGGGAAGGGCCGGGTTGCCCAACCAGGGCTCTGGTCTGGACCCACTGGGACTTTAAGCGGTTCCAGACCCTTCGCCGAATTTCGTCCCCCAACACAAATTTTTGGATCCGCCCTTGCCTAGTGTGTCTGATGAAGGTAGTTAGGAAAAGTTATTTATCACGCAGTTAATTTTTCAATTTCAGGATAAACCATGGGTTTGGGGGGGGGTTACATCCACACACAAGTTGTGGATTGGGTT
>CAJDSM010019668.1:0-15665 GCA_903981925.1 Ostrea lurida
TCTTGAAATGAATTATCCTCTCAGTATGTGGTCCACAGTGCAACAACATTCACATTTTTGGAAATAACCGTAAAAAGTTAACATCTGATTTGTATCGAATTTCGGAATAATGCTATATATAACATGATTGAGACTTCACCGATTTTTTTGGTAAAAATACATTTGAACGTTCAAGATCAAGGACCATGAAAACTTAATAACAAATGACAATTATTTTAAATCAAAGATGTTATTCGCGTCAACATTGTTCATAAACGTAAAATAGGGTTTTCATATTCACTGTTTCGTTGTCCTTGCCTTTACATTTCAAAATCAAAATCAGTATGTAAAAAGCGGTTTAAATTATCGGGTGCGTTTTATTGTAAGAGGTTTCCTTTGGTGAAACCCGCACGTGTGAGGATGTTTGCGAAGACGTCAGAAAATAGCGCCAAGAACAGATATTGATTCGTGTCTGCCCTGTAAGAATACATATTGTTTTTATAGTAAATTTGATTAATTTTCTCAAGTTGGTTAAATATAATGTATTCAATTAAATATGAATTATGCATTGATAGAGATTTTGATACCAGGGTGAAAACTTGAATCGGCCAGGTTTGGGGACATGGTGACTATATAAAACGGCCAGCGTCATCCCAGTATTATCATTGCAATATGTTATTAGAAACAATTCTGATTTAAACATTATATAACCTGGCTTCTGCTCGTTACTTTTCCTGAATCAAACAGAAACATAAAACAGACAATATAAATGTAAAATAAATATACTAATTGAAAATAATATAATTTAAAATCACATTAATTTTGTTATAAACTCGATTTTATATTATTTTTTGTATTTGTCATATTGCTTTTCTTGAAGGGGATACCAGGCCAATGACCTATACATAGCAACGCAAGGTAAAACGTATTCAAGACGTAATTCGATGAAATTCAACTTTATTCAATCAACTTTTTAATGAATTTTATGAATGGTCCAATTTATATATCTCTATTATAGAATCAATGCAGTCTTTAACTGTTTTTATAGGCCCTCAACAACACACGGTGTCCCATTTTTGGGTCGAATGGTGTGGCAAGAAAAAGTCTAATATTGTATGCTTACCAACCTTAAAGAAGGAGAGAAGTACACGTTTTAGATAAGTCGACCTGTATTAACAAAGTACATATTATATGATCAGCGACTTGTTGGCTTTAGGTTGCGTATAAATAGGGGCGAAGTTAACATGGCGTTAAAACAATCATAATCCAAAAATGACATATACCAAAATCTAGTGTAGCGGCAACACGGACTTCGACAAAAGCGAATGGCAGGATTATGTAAATCCTTACTTTACGACGAGTACTTTATATCGAGAGTTCACTCTAACTGTCAAATTGTGCATAAGAAAATTAAAATCGCGTTATTGTGTAAATGAAGAGTGTTTTAACATTACATTTTAGTACCATACAAATAAAAGCGAAAAAATTATTTCGCATCGATGCTCCTTGCAAAATTACGCGATAATTAAATTACACGCGTTTTATTAAAAATTTTTACAGTAGGTGCCATGATGCCGTAAGCATTATTGCTGACGGGGTCACATTTCTGGCCGTGACCCTTAATCGAAATAAAGTAAACGGGATTACATGTCGTCAAATCGAGTAAGAAAAATGACAGTCTAACAAAAGCGTATGACACAATCAGTAAATTGTAATCGCAATCAAGGTCATTATATGGACCGTAGAATTTTATTCTTTAAACCACGCGATCGAATATGGACGATCAAAGAAGATTGTTATGAAATATTTGATATTTAGTGTCGTTATGTATGAAGCAATTAATGTTTCTAAAGGGCCGGTCACACTGCCCAAACTTTGTTGGAGCGTTCCTGAATTCGGTGAAAAAAATTCATCTCCGCTCGTACCGTTCACCACCGTTTAACAAAGTTGTCCCCGTTAAGGCAACGCCGTATACGCTAGGCCACCTCTGATGATCCCTCCTACGCTCGGAAAGTTGAGCTGCCCAAAAATATTGCGAGCGGTGAGGGCGGGCAATTTCCTTCGTTAAAGTTACACAAACCCGTCCAATAAACGCCCAGTCAAAGTTTGGCACAGCTGAACGCAGGTCGTAGATGCTTGGGTTCCGCTAGGCCAAAACGCAGAAAGTTGACGCTGGATCACACGCCTTCTTTCGCTGGCTTTATCCTGGCGGTGATTAACGTTGCACAAAACTTTTGGTGGAGCGGTTAAAAGCATTTTACGGAAATAATGGGCTTTGTTGGAACGATGTCGGGCGTTGGACCCAACGATCCATTGCGGTGACGATCTTTGGGTTTGCCGTTTGGTATGGATGTGTCGAGCTGGACACGGAATTTGGCTATTAACTACGGGAGAAATGGACCAGGAGGCATGTTTGGAATCTCAGCTGCCTTGAGTGCAGACCCCCCCCCCCCCCCCCCCCCCTATTCATATGGATTGTGCGTCCAAAGTTACATTAAACTGTAACCACCATGATGCTCAGAGATTTTTATGGATTGATGCCACTTATTACTTGTGATGGACTTATCAGATTATGGGGTCTTGAATTGGGTCAACGCACCAATTTCAAGAGCGACAGAAATTCCCGATGCCGTAACTTACAAACTAATTTTTTTGTTTCAATTTTTTTCCGTTCAATCTTTTCATTCAACTTAGGTAAGAACCTTGAAATAAAAGGCATTCATTTTTCCACATTGGTACGTCGCCTCCGTTTAATTCGTATCTTATGGTAAAATATTGTTAAAATGATTCTTTTTGATATCATTGTGGTAGATATTTTGCAGATTATTTGTGACATCTATTTGTAACACGAGAGAGACCGTTTTTAATTATAGAAAAAAACTTTTAGCCAAATCATTTTGCTATATACATCATAACAATGATTAATAAGCACTCACTTTTCTTTGAGACCGTAATATCACATGATACTGGGTACTCATGACCTTTACTCATTGTCGGCTCGTTGGAAGTTCTTTTCTTTAAATCTCTTAGGTTGTTGCCTATTTTTAATAAGTATATAATTTTGTGCACGTGCTCAGTTCTCTATCAAACAAATCTTCTTCGTCCAGAACTTCTTCATGATAAATACGCGCTCTGCTCATCCATTATTATGTACGCCATACAGAAAGACGACGCATGTTGAATAAGATCGCATACCAGTATAAGAGTGTACATCCCCACGATCTAATATCATTTAGTTGGCAATCGTTTCGTGCAACAGCAGCTTTTCTGTAAAGATGAGTCTCATTTCGCACGTCAATGACACCGGGCTTAGACTCCAGAGTACTGAATATATCATTCGCGCGGTTATCCTCATAATTAATCATTTTAAATTATAGCAACTTAGACATGTGACTTCTTACGGTATTTAGTTGTGTTATTTACTTGCTATTGAAAGTAGCAGCTTCAATGAGTAAATATTAACTCTGGTGAGTTCGATCTAAAGCGTTAACGGCCTGGACAAAAAAGAAACGGTTGACGCTTAATTGAATTCAATCAAAATATAAATCAGTCGACTCCAAATGATTGTTACAGCTTTTCAAGATGATAATATAATTTTAATATTTTATTTATATTCTTTGACTAGTTATCATTTTATCGCTATACTAAACAGGAAGTTCGTTCTAGATTTTGCCTTTGTGTCACCGGATGATTATACTCTGTGTTGCTCAAAGGTGAATGCGCGTCGCACGAACGGCTATCATCCAGATCCTGTACGCACAAAGTGTATGTAATTCCATGACCGATATCAGTTCATGGCCCCATCTAGCGGAGAGCCAATTTCCTGGAATATTACGAAACATCCACAACGTTAGACCCCTTTCGAGCGCGAATACTAACTTTTGAGCTCAACACAGTGAGACCGAACTAGAAATCGGAATTGAGACTGAGACGAGAATTTTTTTTAGGCACCACCTAAGTTGAGACTGAGACGGAACTGAGACCGTCTCAATTTCGGTTCAAAACGGTGAGCTAGCTAAGTTTTATGGCCCCGGAGCCAGGGTTCACATTGGATTTTAAAGGTTAAGATTCAAAACTAAAATGTCCTTATTTTATGTGTATTGTCCGCTTTATTGACGTTCTTGCTGGACACTTTCTTAACTTGGACAAAGGGTTTTTCACTAGAGAGTAAATAATTTTATTAATTTTTCTAATCAAATAAGTGTGATGTATTTCTATATATTAGCTTAAATGCTAAGGGATTGTTAAGGTTTAAAAAACCAAAAAGTTAACCATTTGAAAACACAGAGTACTGACAGTGCTTGAAGCGAACCCGAATGCACCGGTGAATTGGCAGTACTTGACCATTGAGGCAACTTTGTTACCTGTGAAATTGGAAAAAAGATTATCCCATTATGCCATTGACATGTTTCCATGAAACCCGTTATTACCTATTTGATGTAAAATAAACTTTTTTTTGGAACATTGTTACAGTACTGCATTACCCAAGCTGTTACATATCGTACAATATCCTCACCCAAGTAAAAGCGCAAGAAGATTACTTCGAGTTCTTGTAGGGGTAAGTGGACTAATCATTGAACCAAACGGGGTACTTTGATCTACAAACTGATGCTAATGCCTGGTTATTCTGTTCAGGATTGACAACAGATGGTTTTTGAATTGCGAAAAATTTGGGTATAGGGAAAAATATAAACCTTCCAAACAGACGGAGTATTTCTATAAAGCATTTGAGTTTGGCATAATCTAACAAGCTATTTCTCATTCTTTTTCTTCAAGATATGATAAGTATTGATCATTTTGATTAAATCATTATTTACATCTAAAGTAAAAAAAAAAGAGTAATATATTCACCTTTCTTGTGTTCCTGTTTTCCTTGGGTCGCTACAGTACATGTGGTATGCATCTTTTGTTACCACAATTATTTTGTCATGCCAATGTTGCCTTTTTTTAACGAGTCTCTTTCTAAACTGCTAAGAAAAATAATATTTCTTGATTTTCAATGAACATGTTTGATTTTCCCGTTGTTTCTATCTCAAAAACGTAAAATATTTTCTCCAAAAATTGCTACAATACCTAATTATTTTTACATATTTTTAAATAATTGATTTTTTTGGGGTTTCTTTTATTTATTATGTATAGGTAACATGTACTTAACCACATGAAGTAACTTAACATCATCACTTCTTTATGTTTGATTACTTGTTCACCCCAAGCAGCATTTTCTCTACGCATTGAATTTAGAAAACATTTGCAATGAATCTTTAACAGATGTTGTTTTGAAATGTTGATTAAATAAAAATATGTCTTTTCACATTTTGTCAACTAGACATGATTAGCCGTAATTACGAGGAAATGAACAGCTTTATTTAATGTACTTTGCATTTTTTTGTTTCATTTGAGCATATAACTTAATAAAAACATTTTTAACATTCACTATTTTTAATTAATTTATTCACATATTGCACCCTTTCTAAAACATTACGGATTCTTAAATAGTTCTGTTCCAAAAATCTTGTTCTGTTCGTTGTGGGTTAAAATCAAGAGATCCATGGGCCAAATGGCTCAACTTAGAGCAGCAGATGGAAAAGAGAAAACAGAAGGCCCAGGTCACAATTGCTCACCTGAGACTTTAAAAAACTTTGAATTGAAAAAAATTGATACGAACAGGAATCTCCGCTCTTCAGGAAGGCTTTCATATGAATTTCAGCTTTTCTCGCCCAGTAGTTCTCGAGAAGATTTTAAAAGATTTCTCTATGTATTCACATGTAAAAATTTGATCCCCTATTGTGAACCCATCGTACAACCCGGGGGTCATGATTTTGAACAAACTTGAATCTCCACTATATCAGCTAAGCTTTTCAATATAAATCATCAGCATTTTTCTTGGATCAGTGGTTCTTGAGGAGAAGATTTTTTAAATTTTCCCTGTATATTACATGTCAAACTTTTGATCCCCTATTGGGCCCCATCGTAAACCCCGGGAATTCATGATTTGAACAGGAATCTTTGTACTCCAAAGTGAGTGAAACGCAAAGTTTTTAGTTAAACGCCAATGATTATTATTTGCGTTTAAACGCAAAAAAATATTGCGTTTTAAACGCAAAAGTTATTGCGATTAAAACGCAAAATATTATTTTGCGATTAAAAGCAAATACTTTATGCGTTTAAACGCAATATTTTTGTGTTTAAAACGCAATAATTCATTGCGTTAAACGCAATATTGCTTTTGCGTTTAAACGCAATAATATAATTGCATTTGAACCAAAAAACATTGCATTTAAACGCAATAAATATTTGTGTTTTAACGCAAAAGATTGCGTTTAAAATTACAATAATCTTCTGCGTTTAAAACGGCATCTTTTGCGTTTAATCGCAATAATTTTTGCATTTAATCGTAAATTCGTTCGTATTAAAACGCAAATAATAAAAAATATCTTTTCCATAAACTGGCCTCAATGGGGCTTCCGTAGAATTGGTTTCTCTCATTCCCTTATTTGAAAGATTTTTGTGGCAAAATTGAATTTGACATGGTGCGTTTTCGAATAAATAAGATTAGTTTAAAAAGTAATTTAGTTTTACTGTTTCGTCATTGAGTATCTTCCTGGAAAAGTGGATGCGATCCTTTAATTTTGAAAATATGTTATTTTCTTATTAGGGAATGCTATGTTCCAAAAATGGTTGACATTGGCCAATTTAATTGTAAAAAAAAAAAATATATGTTAAAAAGTTTTATCATTAAATTTTCATTGCTGTGTCCGTTAACTAAGGATGCGGTCTGGTTCTTTCTGAATTTCTATACCCAGGGCTACTCTGTGTTCAAGTTTTGAATGTTAAATGGAATATTAGTTTGAGAGGAATGACACACATCTGAAAGTTGGCAGACCAGACAGACCAAGACAGGACAGACGACGTTCGAGAAAAAATAGAAAACGTTCATTTGAATCACCAGCTCTTCGTAGGTTAGAAAGAAAAATAATTAATGTCTGAATTTACTTGAATTATATCATTACCACAAAAATGGTTGCGCTTAATGATTATAAAGTTTGTATCATTTATGGTAGATTGCTGTCGATATCTTTCTTGTTTCATTAAGCGTTGAGTTAATTTTGCATCCAATGTTAATGATACAATTTGTATCATCAGACGGCATTTTATCATTAACAGTTCAAACTGTTGACCATAAATGCAAAAATTGTACCATTAAGCGTAGTGCTCTCTACGTTTAATGATATTTTTTATCATTAAGCGGTATTTTATCATTAGAGGTTGCTACAGCGCTAAACCAACGCTCCCTGTCGTTAAACCAACGCTAAAACAACTTCGGTAACGCCCGTGTTTTATATATTTCTCTCATTTTGTGTGCGGTAACGAGCGGTGTCTAAAGGCTCCGTTGAAGGAACGCTCTAACAACGTTCGGGCGGTGTGACCGGGCCTTAAAAGAAATACAATTATACACTGGACTAACCAATCATGTATTACAAACCCATGGAAATACCTGTTACACCATGCGTTCGGGTCCCCATTCCCGGCGTTGAGCGCCAGTATCAACAACACCCAACATAATTCAAATCACATAATCTCATCACATATAATTCGTTTTCAATAACTATGAATTTGTCTTTGTCACAAATATATTCAATAGCAAATAGTTTACCATTTCCTGTGCATGCGTTTTGCGACGCCATTACTGAACTTCCACCTGCTTTTTTCGTGTATTCTTCCTTGACCGGTTTAACTGAGGTCATATGCAAAGTAATAATTCAATGATCAACGATAAAGTATATTGATATTTTTTGTTCTTTGGGGGGGGGGGGGGGGGTGTTAATGCATTTATAAGACAAAAATTTGGCTGGAAAGGGTTTGCGTCAATGCTTTAAAATCCCTCTAAAACAGCATTTATTTCATAATACAATGGATATTATGAATAAATAGTGCTTAAGGCTTACTCAATAGCATATGAGAATGTTTACCTCCTAAAAGCAATTATTAACCATGGCAAATTCAATATAATTTTCGACTAGAGTCATTATCTATTTCATTGTATTGAAATTCATAGAATTATAAAGCTATATATACATGTGGATGAAAGAAGCTTAAAACATTTTCATTGATCTTAAAAACAATGTGCATTAACATGGAAGCTGTAACATTTGAAAATGCATCGAGGATGAAGACGTTTAGTACACTGCTTGCTACGATTATGTTGGGATACATACTAGTATCATTACATCAGATAGCTGATTATTGGATGTTTATTGCATCCACCCATGTGTAATCTACGTTTTTCTGTAGAACAAACTTAGTTTAAAATATATATCAAACGATCAATTTTCATTTTTCCACGAAAAAGTCTGCAACCAATTTTAAGGGCAACAGTTTGCGACATTATTTTATATGCTTTTAAAATTATATACCCTGTTGTCAAGTAATTTTTCCCGTTGATATAAACTCTAAAAGCGTTCTTTTTATTTAAAGGAAGAGATATTTTTTCAAAGGTTTTGTCGACCAAACATATTTTGATATTTACCTCAACGTATGGTAATGGTTATGTTGAATTTATTTCTTGCAAGAAAGGTTATGAAAATTCCTATATTTTAGTCATTTTTAAGATTTCTGTATTTCAGGTCCAAATGCGATCAATACTGGCCGATATGCAACAGTCCCTCTTTTATGACTCCTTTTCCGTCCGCACCACTGATGAGAATTGCTACGCTACATATTATTTTCGCAAGTTTATGATAACATATAAAAAGGTATACATTTACTTCTGTTTGTACGCAATAGGCATATATTGAAAAAAAATGGATATCTCTAATGAAAACAACAAACACTAAAACGGTTTGATAAGTACTGTGTAATGTTGTTGATGTTATCATATGAATTGAGTTTTAAACGATGTTATGATAAATCCCAATGCAACATCTACCGATAAATATATGGATGTTTAGAATATTTCAATCAAAACCAAAAGAAAAATAAATCCGTTTACAGAAAGAGAAATTTCAAAATTCTAACGTCAATACTCCTGATCAGCTAAAGAAACATGATCAAACATCAATATTCAAAACTATTTAGTTTGATTTTTTGAAGGAAAAGAACGTTGTTTCTGATTTTTATTTTGTTATTAGTCACAATTTCGTACATTGGTTTTGCATATTTCAGGATGATAAAAGTACATTATGATGAACATTTGCCGAATAGTTTAGGAGTTCCCTTTGTTTTCCATATATGAAATATATACTTGCAGTTGAATGAGAAAAGGATAGTAACACAGTTCCAATATTTTGCTTGGGCGGATCGCGGTTACCCGAACCGCTGTACCTTGCAGTTTTTCATTCTCACGTGAGAAGGACGTTAGATTTTGAACATGTCGGTCCAATTGGTGCATTGCAGGTAAATGTGTAAATAATATGTTGCTTATATTTAAGTATTTCATTTTGTGCGTCGATTTAAACCTGCAGTTTCAGTTCCTTGGGTTAAAGAGCTGACTGGGCTCAATAAAAATATGATTATTAAAGAGCTGATATTAGAATGCATTCTATATTCCGAATTTCAACAGCAGAGTTACTCGTTAGTTAGTAATTATTTTTTGGTTTTTTATGTTTAAATCACCAGGCTTGGTGGTTCAACTAGAACTCTGACCTTGTGATCGAAAGGTGGTGAGTTCAAGTCCTGCACGGACGCTGTGTCATATTTAACACGTTAAAATAGGTTCAGCGTTTGGAAATGAGAATCACAAGTTTTTTCGAATATGAACTTAAAAACGGACGCCAAGTTTCGCAGCAGGTGTGGCACGAAAAAGAACCTTCACGGCTAATTACCATAAGTACTAATTATAGGTCTAAATGTGTAGCCCTTCACCGGTAGTGGTCACATCCCAATATAAGTGAGGTATTCTCTACGGGATGACAAACAAATAAATAATCAATGAGGATTTTATAGCAGATGATATAAAGGCAAAGATAACGAACAGTGATTAATCGCGTAAGTTCTAAATGGAACACAAAACAAGAGTGGGGGAAACATGGACCCCAAACACATCAGAGAGGGATCAGGTACCTAGTCGGAGCAAGCATCACCCGCCGTGAGCACGTTGCCCTTATCACCAATCGAATAGAATTCGCAATAACATAAACTGGGGAAAATGTCGTCAACTACTAAAAAATATATGAAAAAGGAGGAGGTATTTGATGCTACACTTCTAGTGCCGGTTATTCATCCAACTGATCACAGCACAACTAGTGGCAACGTGCTCACAAAAGCTGCAGTTTCTGATTTCAATAAAGTCTTAGCTTCCGCTTTAAGAACAGGTGTATATTTCAGTATTGTGTCGTCCTGCAGTAAATTACAATTGTACGCTTCAATATTTATCTTAAAGACATGCAGTGATATCAAAGTCAATACTGGACCTTGTATTGAAAATACACTTGACATTTTACATCTTTATATACGTAATACTAGAACAGATGTATATTAATTAAACTCCTTCGAAACAATCATTTGACAGCCTATTTATTCAATATAGATACATCTGTTGTTATCGGGTTATGTCAGTTTACCCTTACCAACAAGTTTGTAGATTTAAATCATTGATGTCGTATTTAATTTATTATCATATGCAAATTAAACACTCTGTTTCAATGTCATAAATCCACATTTTGACTTGGTCACATTCCACTCCCCCCCCCCCACAATAAAAAACTGACGCAAGTGATTTTAATGTTACTTAATGATGTGTTGAATTACATAATGGATATGTACCTATTGCTATTTAATCTCAGGCAATCAATGTACGAGATGTAAACATTTGTACAGTCCGAGAAACGCAATACTTTTCTATTTTCCATGCGGTCATCATGCGTTCAGCGTGCAGTCACCGTTCGTTTAGTCATTTTTCATTCATTGTTCAGCTTGCGGTCACTGTGCGGTCACCGTACATTTTCCATTCACCTAGTTGCGGTCAGCGTGTGGGCACTGTTCGTTCTACGTGTGGCCATCGTGCGTGTGGTAAAGTAGAACGTTTCAGGGACTGTACGTGTGTCTGGGATTTTTACCGACATATGCCTCAATATACTTCCTGCAAGTCCCTCTTAACGACTCGAAAGGGTTTTTTTTATGAAACTTATGGAGTGTTAGATTACATTAAGAAAATTCACGTAAAAAATATAGAACGTTGTTAATTAGATAGTTTTACCAAAATATGCCTCAATGAATTGTCTACAACTCCAATTGAAAAAAAAAAACAACCCAAATACTACATGACCACTTTATTTGACAACTTCTCTTGGAGGTCTGTTTGCTTATTATATAGCGTGCTCAATAGGGTTTGCCCAATATGGTTCTTATAGTTTTAGCTAAATAATGAATATATCTTTTAGTAATGGCATTGGCCGTACCGGAACTTACATTGCTGTTGACGCTTTGTACAAGGCTGGTGACATGGAGAAGAAAATCAACGTAACAGAATACGTGACTAAAATGAGAAAGAGCAGAATGAACATGGTACAGACACACGTAAGTTTAATTAAGAATGGCGACTAGTGAAAAGTTTTGAGTTCCTGTCCATATGGTACTTTTTGATATTGCATACACTAATGATGGAATGTTTTAGATAATGAAGCATTAATAACATGACAGTTTTAACCAGTTAAAACTTTGCAATTAGTAACTGGAAGCAACAAATTTACATCCAATGACAACAATTCTTATGACAAGACACAACAGAGATATTGTTTTCCTCGACAACTTAACCTAGTGTTTTAAATGTATCTGCAAGTATCTGAACCTGACATTATTACAGGAGCAGTACATGGTATTTTACGGACACTCAACGAACTGTAAAATCAAAATGAATCCTGTGGTTGAGACGAAACCGGAATTTGTGAAGAGAGCAGGGTCTATGCAAACAACTGAGCTTAGAGAGGAGTTTAAGGTACTCACATAAGTGCATTCACTTATCGCACTCATTCACTTCTGATCAAGTTAACACTTCTTATTTTCAACTATAGGGATTGATACTTTTGATCTACGGTCCGCTTTACTAATGTTCACATTTAAATGTAAAGTCAAAGATAACGAACATTGATCAATTTCGTAAGTCCTAAATATAATACAAAAAAAAAGAGTTGGGCAAACACGGACCCCTGGACATACCAGAGGTGGGGTCAGGTGTCTAGGAGGAGTAAGCATCCCCTGTTGACCGGTCACTCCCGCCGTGATGAGTCCACAGTCTTGATTAGGTAAACGTAACAATAGGTAGTCAAATCATTGTGTGAATAACGGTTCCTAACAATGGTTATGAAACACATCAGACAGCATTTTTACTCAATGGTAGATCATATTGGTAAACAAATTGTTATAACGCCATTATAATTTACGAAAATGCTGCCTTTAAACGTGACTGTTGAACCCCTGAGACAACAACTTGTCTGTAAGTAGCCTGCCTCGATTCAAAAACTGTACGATCGTACGCAGAACAAGCTCTTGCGTATCGAATAAGTTAGAGACATACACACCATATGCAGGTGATGATGGGAATATTGCTATTATGAATATGGGAAGCTGACGATGGAGAAGCTGAAATCGTCCCGTTTGTCATAAAGTTGAGTAGTTCGTTTGCCGTTAATGAAAATGTTCAATAAAAATTCCAAGTGCGAAGCAGACATGGAAGACCCGGGTGTGGGTCCTGTATTTCTAATTCGTTGGGATATATTGAATGGACATATGAATGGAAATCATTATTATTGATATAAAGCGTCTGAATTGTCGAATTAAAGGGCCACCTCTAGATATTTCTTTCTTTTCATGTAGAAGCTTTTGGATGAATTCTGCCTTCATAAGAAATAAAAATAGCGTCAGCTAATAATGGAGCACAATTCGTGCCCATTGGAATTCCAACAGGACTATTGGAAGACCTGATGCCAAAACCTACAACGATATTGTCAATGAGGAACTCCGGCATTGCTTTAATATCAACTTCAGTGTACTGTGTGTTTAGAATCAGAGTGGAGTTTAACAAAATACTATTTTCAATGGCTGATCACTAGATAAGAATATTTTCCTTTCTCCATTTTTACATTTCATTAAATTGACATATTGACATGACAATTTGGCTCACGGAGGGTTGTGACCGGCCAGCAGAAGGATGCTTATCCTCCATAGGTACCTGATCCTGCCTTCGCATTTGTAGGAGGTCCGTGTTCCCCTACACTCGATTTTTTATATATGTTTTATGATGGGCATTATCGCGTTTAACACATTGTTTACTTCGCCATTTTATATCAACAACATCTTCATCCATGAAAAAGTACAATCCTTCAATCCGCTTTATTTTAAGAAGAAATTCACACCTTGCATTTAATATAGATATAATTCCACTATTGCATCCAAAATACACCATTATCGACCTAACCAGTGAATTATTTCTCGAGAATTATTATTATTTAATAATATATTAAGGTATTCATTGTACAATTGATGTAAAATTCTTGGTAATCATCGACGAGGCCTCGGAAATTTCCGGAATAAAATGCTTCTTACAAATGAAATCGCTATTATAGATACATTTGTAAATTTTTGTGTTTTAAATGGTAGGAAAACTATATTATACAACTAAAGTTTGTGAAATATTACGAATAAAGATGTTTTAACTAATAATGCTATGTCATCGAGACTGTAATTCCTAAAAATAATCCAAGATGGCGCCGGCCATGACAGATTGCACACGGGAGATCTGATTTTAAAAAAAACGTTAAAAAGGCGCTGTTTACCACGCCCTTATGTTCCAGAAGATCACAACCTTAAAATAAACCACGTTTGTGACTCAGTGATACATTTTGTCGAGATATTAGTAAATTTGGAACTGTAAAACCATCTCGTTTGACGAATGACTGAGCTGTGTGCATCATTGAATTCAATGTTCTTGTCCTAGGGCGAAAACCATGTTCTAAATACTGCTTCGGATCATTTTATTTCACTGTTAGATCTATTTAACTTGCTTTTGGTGGATTTATCAATGATCTGTGTGGACATTGTTTATTCATCAATCGAATTCCATATCGGATTTCTATTGGCAATGGACTACTCTGTCTCTGACATTAAATGAAGGAAATTCGAAAGGATCCGAACTTTAAAGTATCACACAAAACTTTAACCAGGTGAAGCAGTTATTACATTTGTTTACAATGTTGATTGATTACTCAGTAGGCCCTCAAAGGATGATTACTTGTTGACAACACAATTGGAAGGAGTTTGAAAGTATGAATTCATTTAATTACTGACTGACTTTTCATTTAATTTTATCATTATTTGTATTTATTGCAAATCGTACATGTTGCATGTGCTACCTGGCTGTGGGGGTCTAGGTTTAGAATAGATCTCCAGCATCACCTTACATATTATAAGAGGCAACTATATATGGTGATCCTTTGGATGATAACGCAAAATCCGAGGCCCTGCATCGCAGTAGGTGTGGCACGATAAAGATCCCTCCCTGCTCAAAGGCCCCGAACATAGGCCTAAATTTTGCAGCCCTTCAACGGCAATGGTGACGTCTCCGTAAGAGTCAAATATTCTTGAGTGAGACGTAAAACATTGAATAATCGATCAATCATATGATTTCACTGTGTCGTAATAACTGCATAAACAACCATACCATAATGGATACAGTTTTATGTAGTATAAAATTAGCTAGATGTTGCCTTCAATGATAGTGAATCTACAGGGCAGGTCCGTAACCAGGAATTTCCATTTGAGAGGTGCACAAGCTTAAGGCAAGGGGTTTAAAGTCCACTAGTCAGGCCCCCAGCTGGTCCAGGGGAAACCCCTGGAACCAAGGGATTTTAGCAACTTCGTTGGTTCTGTTGGCTGCTTTAGGCTCCCAGCAGGTCCAGGATTGACCATGTTTGGGGTCCAGGGTGTGTGTAGCTCCCTGAAGCTGAAAGGCTTTATCATTTTCATTTTAAAATGTGGAGTGCACTTGCACCCAGTGCACCCGCTGGTTACGGCCTTGCAGGGTGAATAATTGCGATATACTCTATGTGTATTGATGTTGCCATTCAGTTTTGTTATTGGGTTATTGATAAATTAATTCTGAGTCTTTTTTTTCAGTGACTAAAGTATACTGGTGGACAGTCGTCAAGAATGTTCAAGTAATTAGGAGAGTGGAAGCCAGTCTACATCAGATTTGAAGCGTCTCTACCAACCAAGGAAACTACCCCTTCCCTGCTCTCAGCATAGTTTAGAGCCCTCCAAGAAAAAAACCCTGAAGTTTGTAACAAAGAAGCAGATTGCCATTACATTATGTGGAGATCATAGATGCAGAAAAGGTGATTTGATAGCCCTACTGGTAATATACGCATGCACAGAATGAAATTTGTCAAATGTGATTTGCACTGGGAAACGCGTTTTCTGTCTGCATACATAGCTAAATTGAACAGTGTAGAAAATGGTGAAAAAATAATGGGGAGGAGGGGTGGATGGAATGGGTTATATAATTAAATTTGTATATCATAGGTAAGATTTTGCATGTCAGTGGCTTTCAAGAGTATGATCATACAATTGTCTTTAATTTTCAATTTTAGGGCACATGTTCTTCATTAGTAAGCAGAACAAAGTACGTCATTCTGAGTTGCCAGACTGCAGTGCATACAATGCTGTAGAAGACAAAATATTGGCGGACAACTGTC
>CAJDSM010019672.1:9936-38692 GCA_903981925.1 Ostrea lurida
AATCGGGACGAAGATGTAACGGCCAAGATAACGAAAAGTGAGTCAATCTCGTAAGTCTAAATGGAATACAAAAAACAAGGATGGGCAAACCACGGACCCCTGGACATACCAGAGGTGGGTATCAGGTGGCTTAGGAAGTAAAGCCATCCACGACGTCCCCCTCGTTGTAGTTGACCAGGGTCAACCCCGTCGATCATGAGTGCGCACTCATCTGTTCACGTGCCTCCATCTTATCGTGAATATTCGCGGGAAGATCGTTTTTTCACCCAGATGTTAACAATGCAAGTCCGAAATAATACGAGAGTCTATGGAATAAACAGCAAAAATCAAGAATGCCCCAGTCCGCGCACCCAAATCATAGTGAATAATAAGATGTGAGAGTGATTTTACGAATATATCAGTGTTATAATCAGTGAATGCTCTCACTCAGTTACCTTGCTCATGATCTGATATTGAGCGAGGTCAATATGGACATTTTCATTGCAAGCAACAACTAGAGCCATAGCGATATTTTTCCTACTATCGACTGAGCAAGGGTTTATATTACTCCATGCTCTAGGGAGCGGATTGTATTTCTATATCTCCCGCCCTCCGCTCTCAGGCTCATGTTTTTTCTTTCCATCACTCCCCTACATCTGCTCATGGCGAACTTAACTACACTTCGAGAGGCGGCGAAGTTTTCAGCGCACTACGAATCAAATCGCCTCTATGGGCTCATAAAGCGAGAAGTCAATGAACGGTCGGAGAACTGTTCCAAGTAAGCAAATCTTGAACATATTTGTATAAGATTGCGTGATAAAAATAATGGTAGTCATTTATACAGAGACGTGTATCAAAATCTCACATAGAGAGTTCAACAAACTTCATCAAGTGAATGCTTCGTCCATGATGTACTATCATTATAAGTATAGCGTCTCACACAATTAGAACAATTTGTAGGCACTATCCGTATTCTTCTAACAAATGATCTCATTTATAATGATACTTCAAGGCCTGCATCTGAGTAGTATATTGAAGTAGCAATATGATTTCCATTTATGCATCATATCTGATAATTGTAACAAGTCTACTACTCTAATATAAGCTCCTCTATTCTCGGAGTTACAACATAAAAGCTCGAATATAAACTAAACTTGACGTTTTTTGCGAACTTACTTGGAGTGCCCTAAGGACGGTGGGATGTTTCTCGCGTGTAAGTATGAAGCAATAATGCTACACTCAAACTAACCTAACTAATTATTTGTCGCTCCCAGCGTAATTCTTCTCCTAGAAATCCCGAAGTACTCGGTGCATGCATATATACAATCACTGACATATACTTAGACAAAAACTATCGTCGATATATCCAAGGATACACGATGAATCCTAGATTACTAACATACATTAATTTGTGCTCCTCTTATAAAGATTAGTTACCTAACGGACGCGCCCCAAATCTCTTTTATTGTTGGGGATTTTTCAGAGCTTAGAGCAAAAATAGTGAGAGTGTCTACTCAATATTCAAATTCTGTGCTCAGCCCAATGCGGCGCGCTACTTTTACCGATTAGTCTACAGACAACAAAATGAGTTTTCAGCAGAGGATGATCTCTCTATAGTTGTCGGAGTAAACAAGGTTAGAGGAGTAAGAGTTGAAGCTGAGGTAAGAGCAGTTACTATCAATATCTCCTCCATGCGGTCTAGAGTTACCATATCATACATGTGCATATGGACTACTACTCATGGGACGCAGATTTTCCCTATCGAATGTAGGGTCAAAAGGTCAACGGTCAAACGCAGTACGAATGTGAATTTTGGGTTGTAGAGCATTATACTTTCAACCTAGAATCACCAACAATGAACTGTCCATGAGTCAAAGATGTTTCCTATTGAATTTGGGTTCAAAAGGTCAAAGGTCAAGCTCTCTGGACATGAAGGTAGCAATATGATTTCCATTTCAAATTCTTGAACAGTTAACAATACCATTCGGGAGATTGGGGTAAGCGGGGGTTATCCTTAGTGAGCAATGCTCACAGTACCTCTTGTTTGCGCTAACTTACAGTACTCGTCAATACATGCATCTTCAGGAACAGTATGCCTAGATCTAAAATGTTTTTATAAGATTGTTCCTAACGACGAATTTTTTTTGTTTTCGAAAATAATGCTACATTTCACGTCGGCGTTCCTTAGTGCAGTGGGCGGAAGTTCAGGAAATTTGTCGGAAAAAGAGGGGGGGGGGGGCAGTCTTGTGAAAATTAAAAGGGGGCCTGCTATATACGTCGTTGGCTAGATATTTAGGATGAAGCACAAGTGGGGGTCCATGGGCGATGCCCCCGGAAGCTCTTGGGTTTAAGGGCCTTTATAAACGTTATTTTAAGGGTTTATTAAGCTATAATTGTAAACATAATGATAATTTTGGTGACGAAAGGGGGGCTGCCTCTCCTCTAAATCCGCCAATGCCACGCAACGCGTTAGCACTTCCTGTTAAGGAGTTGCAGTTTATATGGTCGTGTTCTTTCAAAGATTCAACTTATTTCTTATTTATCCGGTGAAAATATGACTTTAGATGGATTTAAAACGTCATAAATGATAAACAAAATATTATTTAGTGAGGATGCATGTTTAGCGAAAAGATGTAATTCTTTAGCGCTGAACAAAATAAGGTCAGCGTTATTTCCTTGTAGGAAGAAATCGACAGCCCAGAGTTTCCCCGCCGTCAGTGTTGTGATAATCAAAAAATGGGTCTTCCGACGCCTATTTAAGAATCAATACGGAATTCTGCAATAATATCCGCCTGTTAATCAAAACTAGCAGCAAACGACAAAATTAATGACATAAAAGTTCTCTTGTTAAGATTCCCCGCCACACACTCTCTTTATATGCCGTAACCTTTTCCTCTGTTTTGTAATCTTAGATAAAGTATCGGTACTTTTAAGTCTTTCGAATCCGTTTCCCGGATGTGGTCCAAGTCTTCAAGTCTACTGTTAACTGCTGATTACGTAACGTTTCTTCCGTGCTAATAATTATACATTCATTTGAATTTAAAACTAAAATCATAATATCAAAGTCCTGCACCTGTCACTTCTGAATGAAATCAACTACCCCCTCTCCTCATGGAACAAAACTCCTCCAAATTGACCTAATCTTTCGGTAAAACCCATGACCTTTAAGACACAGTGTCTAGACACAAACTAGAAAGAGAATACATTAAGCTGTACACCTTTATCAGTATATTGAGCTAATTTGAGGTGGGTGAGTGGAAGCTATATCTGGTCTGAGCAGCAGTGCTGGGAGCGCTCCTTGTTTATGTTATGTCATTTCTATAGTTTCATGACAGCTTCGTGAATTTATTCGTTTCCTACTTCAGTTAATATCCGATACGCAATATCACTGGAGTGCATCAGGAAATATAGCACCAAAACCCCCGGATGTGTGAACCGCACGCAGTTTACCCAGGTATAAATGTCTAGGTGGTGTGTGATTGGCTAATATCAAGAATGAAATTATTTCGAATTGAAAGATGTATTATTAAATCTTAAATTAATTGTTGAGGTGCAAATTTATTGCACAAAATCAAGAAAGAAATGAGGAAATTGGCATGGTAGGGGTGTGTTTGAAATGAAGGGTGTAATTTACTGCAGATATCTGTGTGTTTTAAAAATGTACAAAAGCGACGGGACCCTATGTATTTTTGTCGTTTTTTAATAGCACTGGAATGAACTTTCAAATATTGGTGGTCATTTGTCTAAAACCAATATAGTTAATTAGTGAGAGGGACAACGGTTAGTATTGAGGTCTATGGGAAATTAATTGGTACTGGTCTTATTTCAATCAGATTGATTTCTACGGAAGCCGGTTAGTGTAAATTGATGAAAATAATCTATCCGGCGACTGCCCGTAGAATTAGCTGCCTGCCACTGCATATGGAGACCATCGGAAATCTATGTGGCGGCCGCCAAATAAAATATTTTTTCTCACAAGGAACCAACCCGCTTCGTAGATTTTCAACATCCTGACGAAGTCACCATAGAATCTGACAGTGAATATTTTTTACTTAATATGACTCTAATCGGCAGACTGCTGCACAACTACAATATTGATAATCTGTGATTTGACTTTGCCATCGGTCAACTTTCCTTCCTATATAGTAATGTACATATCACCTGCTATGGGTGCATGGTCTTCCCAGTTGTTCGATACACAAGGGGCATGCCATTTGCGTATGAGACTTTTTTCAACGCGAGACCAACCTGCTACCAAAAGTTTGATGTTGCAGGAGTTATATACGATCTACGGTTTAAAGTCATCCATTTCTCAAATTCTACGGTCGCTATTAATGGACTTTGGTTTTCGATATATAATTTATCACTAATGTAAAGGCAAAGATAACGAACAGTATCAATCTCGTCAAGTCCTAAATATTAATTACAAAAACAAGAGTGGGGCAATCAACGGGCGCCCTGGACACACGCAGAAGTGGGATCAGGTGCCTAGGAGGAGTAAGCATCCCTGTTGACCGGTCACACCCGCCGTGAGCCCATAAGTCTTGATCAGGTAAACGGAACAGTCCGTAGTCAAATCAGTGTGGAAACGGCTTAACAATGGTTATGAAACACATCAGACAGCTTTGACTCAATATAGAATCATATTGGTAATAAATTGTTATTAACGACCCAATAGAATTTACCAGAATGCCTGCCTTTAAACGTGACTGTTGTGAAAACCCCTGCAACGAACACTGTCTGTAAGTAACTTGGCCTCGAGTTCAAAAACCTGATTATACGCAGACAAGCTTTTGCGTATCGAATAAGTTGAGAAAACAATAACCACCATATGCAGGTGACTGAATGGAAATATTGCCTAAACAAATATGGGCAGTTGACGATGTGAGAAGCTGAATCGTCCCGTTTGTCATAAAGTGAGTAGTTAGTTTCCGTTTAATGTCATGCTTCAACTAAAATAATCCAAGTACGAAGCAGGATATGGAAGCTCTGTGGATTGTCCTTTATTTCTAGTTCGTTTGGATATATTGAATCGAACAGACTAAGTCATATGTTGACTTGATTTGTTTCATACCTTTGTAGACTTCATTTTCGTACTAGATCTTGACGACCTGGGGTAACCCCGTTTACTTTGTGTTCCGATTACTGGCTCAACGGTGGGTGTATCGGTCAGCAGAGGATGCTTACTCCCTCCAATGGATCTGATCCTGCCTTCCCTTTGTCGAGGTCGTGGTTGCCCTACACTCAGATTTGTAGATATGTCATTGGACTGGTGATTACGTTTAACACAGTGTTGTACCTCGCCATTTTATATGTATAAATGATGTATGCACATCTAATGAGAAATATAAAAAATATCAACTCATTTCATTTGATTAAATATAATTTCTGATATCAAAATAATCACAATTTACGACTCAGATGGCTAAAAAATGACGGAAGTGGGTATTACATAGCTTGACGCCATATAAAACATAACTACTCCAAATATGGTATTGTATTCAAACAGAAACAGAAAAGTCGTGGTAATGGAGTGATACGTAGGCTCAAAAGGAAATGGAATTAGATTTTAATTTTACTCAAAATGCTAACATCTGCGTCAAAACTGTTCTGAAAATTAATGCGAGATTTCTATTTGCTGAGGAGATGGACTAACGTGTCATGAACGGCACAAACACTCCACATCTAATGTCACCCTTACCTACATCATTTATTTTTTAATCTTTTGTACAATAATATTATGCGTTCTCGCGTATGCAGTGCATACATGGATATGTGAGCACGATTCAGAATTCTTGTTGATGTCGTTCAACAGGCATTAATATCATATGCCTACACAATAAATTTCATCATGTTTCCATCATATATCAGAGAGTTATGGTGATTTTGAAATCATCCAATCAGAATTCAGTACACATGTATGCACGCGATGGCCAGTAGCATTTTGAAAAGAGTACCAAAAACACACCGAACGACCGAAGAATTTGATGAAAAACAAAAACGTTATGATCTTTGAAAAATTGAATTTTCAAAATACAAAGCATGCGCGTGCGTTTTGGCATATTTTATTAACCATTCTACAGGTATTGAACTAATATACGCCATGTACATAATGTAAAGGGAGAGGGTACCCAGGCAATTAGGCCTTTATTAGAAATCACCCCCTCATTTTGCAGAGGAATGTCTCAATTCCAAAAACACTTAAATCTCCATCGGGCCCAAATGCTTCACAAATACCTTAAAATGTTACACAAAAACATATCACACAAAATTAAATCTAACTGTTAAAAAAACGCCATCACATCACGAGAACCTTCCCTAACAACATCACGGCACACAACAAGATTGGTGCTCCTTTCCCTGGACGGGACATCAAGAGGACACCATATGGAAAAGGTAACCTCATAGAAAAAACAGCGGACAACTAGTGCAGGAACAAATATAGCCCAACTTCCCACAGAGGAGGTACTCTTTATAGTCCTAACTACATCGCCCGTACTTAACCCAAACCATAGTGCCTTCTCATGGAACTTCCCTTCTCACCGCGAGGTAACCCGGAACTGATGTCTGAACATCAACGTCTAACCTCCGCCGCCTGCTACAAGAGACCCATTCCCCCCTCTCATTCAAGATTGATTGATTGATTGTTTATTTATTGTTTTAAGTCCCACCGAGAATATTTCACTCATATGGAGACGTCACCATTGCCGGTGAAGGGCTGCAAAATTTAGGCCTATGCTCGACACTCAGGGCCTTTGAGCAGGGAGGGATCTTTATCGTGCCACACCTGCTGTGACACGGGGCCTCGGTTTTTTCGGTCTCATCCGAATGACCGCCCCATTCAGTCGCCTCTTACGACACGCAAGGGGATGCTGAGGACCTATTCTAACCCGGATCCCCACGGGTTCTCATTCAAGAAAACAGAAAACCGTACCTTTACACTGTAATTTATCTCCCCCATCGCTATCCATAGGTACTTGTAGGGAGTGCCTGATTTGGAGGCAGGGGTCATCCGAATTCCCTCTAGCTTTGTGGAGCGGCACGAAAGGCCAAACCACAAACTCAAAAAATGCGTCAAAGACAGAAATGGCCGGGTGCTATAAATATGTTGATTTCTACATGAAATAAATTATTCAGCCAATCTTTCTGTTGCCTTATAGGATGCTTACATAAATTACTAACAATATAAAAAAAATCAGCAATTAACAACATGGGTAATATTAAAAATAAATCATAAATAACATGGGGTCATTACCAGTATTTCAAAAATGTACTAGTATGAATCATTAATGCTGAAATATTCGGTACAACAGGAAGAGGTGTCGGACAGGTCTGAATTGGATCCCCACGATATGGGGACCACCCGCTGAGGATGATATTTAAGGTCATGAGGGCTACGATAATTAATTGCTGGAGTAACAGTGTTACGAAAATTTGCAATATTAAGAATAACACTAGAAGTATTCGGTAAACAGGAAGCAGCTGTTCGCACAGTCTAAATCGGAATCCCACTATATGGACCACCGCTGATGATGAATAAAGGTCATTGAGGCTGACGATAATTAATGCTGAGTAAAGTTGTTACGAAAATTTGCAATATTAAGATAACACTAGAAGTCGGTAAACAGGAAGCAGATGTCGCAACAAGTTCTGAAACGGATCCCACTATATGGGGACCACCCGCTGATAAATGTTTAAATGTCATGAGACATACGAAATAAGTGATTACTGAGTAAAGTCGTTACAGAAATTTATTTCCCCGCCCGCCATTTCACCATTTTATAAGCCGGTTTTGCACTCGTTGCAACCCCGGCCAAAAACCTACCCTCCGGGGAGCCAATCACTACCCATAATACTACATTAGCCGGTAAGTAAAATTACAATGTGTTGATCATTTATCATTTATGAGCAGGATTACACACAAAAACAAATGATGTTGAATTAATTGCACTGCTACTGAAAGTTAAGGATTATTGATGGGTTTTTCGGGGGGGGGGGGGGGGGGGCAATACAGTTATGGGTCTTATAGTTCGATTTTTCGTGAAATGCTTATTTCGGAGGTTGAAATTTGTTCATTGGTGAGCGTAAGAGACATCGACATCTGTCAGACCTAGTTTTTCACGCCTATCCACAAGGAACTTCAGCTGAAGGACTTTCACTATGAATTCAAACAAACACATAAAGGGGAAAATATTCGCATGGGTTTTATTTTCGCTATATTCGCGATTACATTAACGATTACGAAAAATAAAACCATCGCAAAGTGCTGTTCAACGTATTTGGGGGTATGATTATAATCCAGTTTTTTTACTTTCCGCGAAATTTAAATCATCGCGAAATACCAAAAGATAATAGCGAAATTTTATCCCTGCGAAATTAAAGGCTTTAACAGTATTTTGCAGACCACCCTTGAGTGGATTCAACGACATAAGTAAGTTATTTTGGGAGGTTGACGAAAACGGGAGAGGCATACTCGCATATCGGTCTCACTAGTGCCTTGCAGACGCGGAGAAGTTCTTCAGCGCATTTTAATTGATGAATGAACATTACGCTGCGTATGAAACAGCACCAAACAATACCACCGGAAGCACTGACCAATCGCACTGAATGGCTGTTTACGAGAAAATATGTTGTAAGCAATAAATTGTCTATTAATGACTAAAATATTGAATACATCATGAACCATTTGATGATTTATATCCATTACAATGACTTGATTTACATAATCCGGTCGCGGTGGCTCAGTGGTAGAGCTCTCGCCTCGTGATCGGGAGGTCGTGCGTTCGAGCCCCGTGCTCGGCCGCGTCAAACCTTAGACGTGAAAATAGGTAGTGATTGCTCCTTCGCCAAGAGCTCGGCATTTAGAAGTGAGAATCACGGTTCTTTCGGATATGACCTTAAAAACGGAGGTCCCGTGTCGCAGCATGTGTGGCACGCAAAAGAACCCTCACTGCTAAAAGCCATGAGTGCTAAGCATAGGTTTAAATTTGCAGCCCTTCACCGGCAATGGTGACGTCTCAATATGAGCGAAATATTCTCGACGGGACGAAAAACAACAAATAATCAATCAATCAGGGCTAACGTTTCTTGAACGGGAGATATGGGGCATCAACTGAAAAAGTAAATACAGTGACAATTGTTATGGCAAAGCAATGTACCAAATGTGAAATATATAAATATTTTCAAGNTGTACCAAATGTGAAATATATAAATATTTTCTAGAACAGAAAAAAGTGCGGACTCTGATTTGCCGGACTAAACAGAGAGCAACCCTAATGTCCCTTTGGGGCTAATGATGACCAATGATCATGTTTAAAACAGACAAGAGGCCCATGGTCCGCATAGCTCACCTGAGTGACCTTGGCCCTGCAGGGGTGATTTAAAAAAGGATTTTAAAGTTTCCTTAAGGACCCTCTAACACTGCACACAAAGAGCTAGTATTTTTAAGCAATTATAGTTATCTGCCCTTAGATATAAATTGAAATATTCAGTAATAGTGTGCGTGTTACCAAATTGTTAAGCAGTTCAAGCATTTGTAACATGTCAGAAGGTAAAGATAAGTTAACTGAACTTGTCATTTGCATGTTTTGTGTTCATTCAAGTGAGCAATGGCGATTTCTTTTCATCAATACTTCATATCTGTTTGAACATTTTTCCTGGAGGTAAAGGGTCCGTACTATATATTAAAACAACTTAAATAAACTTAATATTAACACCTTAATGTGATTTAATTTTCTCAGTGTCTAAAACAATTTTAGTTAGTGTATAGAGGGTCCTTAAAACTGACCCAGTGGACATTTTATGCAAAACTCTGACCCCCTATTGTGGCCCCACCCTACCACCGGGAGGTATGATCTGAGCAACGAAGTCAAAATCATACACACTTTGCAAACAATCGAATCATAACATTTTCCATCACTGCTTCGGTCCATAGGCCTACTGTATAGGTGGGGAACACAATAAACAGGTCATGTCAATCATTATACGGCCTCCATTCGAGGAGGGAATATATCTATGCTGTAATTTTCTCTCTGTTTTTGTTTATATTTGTACAATTCAGTGGCGGACCCAGAGTGGGGGAGGGGGTTTCTAGGGGTCGGGTCAACCTCTCTTTCGTTAAAATAATTTGCTAATGTATATCCCCTATCAAATAGTCCTGGATCCGCTCCTGAAATGTTGTGTGGCTTTGCGCATGCTTAGAGATATAAAATGCGGAACCTGACTCGCAAATCGGATCAAAGATATTTTGGCTTTATTATTTCTGTCCATAGCCAGGTATCCCTTTTACACTTGGATGGAGTGAGGAAATTCATGTAAAGTGCCTTTCACAAGGACACAACGTCGGCCCTGCCGCGACCAGAACTGTTCAGATTCATAGGTACGACAAACCACTGAAAGTCATAGGTACGACAAACCGTTCAAATTCATAGGTATGACAAACCGTTCAAAATTCATAGGAACGACAAACCGTTCAAATTCATAGGAACGACAAACCGCTCAGTCATGGGTACGACAAAGATTCACAAAACGCCACAAATTCATAGATAACGTGTTTTGTTGTCCGAGGTTTTTTTTTTTGTAGGTTTGTTTTGCTTGTTGGTAATTCACAGACCACCAATCTGTTAACCCCCCCCCCCCCTCGTTCTGAAATTTCTCGATACGTCACTGCAGAAGGCCGGTTAATCAAGACTATTTAGACTACATGTATATAAATCTCGTGGTCTGTGTAAAATATAATAGCTCATACTATTAAATATCATAGCTGGAACATGCTTTTTTCCCTCAACTGAATTAAAGTTTATGGCCAGAAAAATCATATTTCATATTTTGAGGTGGATATGTTGCGAAATTTATTTACCATTCAACAACTTCCATCAAATTTCAAATTAGTGAACCTTTGGACTCGTGGACGGACACCCTTTTTATGTCATCAGTATTTTGTTACGATGATTGCCGACTCATATCACTTTATTTTCCTGCAGTGTAATATCTCATAAAACACAATGTTTTCATCTGATGTGTTCTGCGTACTAATAGTGAGCTGATTTGTCTCTTTAGAATTTCTTCGAAGGAATGACACTCCTTTAAGGCTGGGGAAGGTGGTCCTGAACGAGAAATCTGTTTATTCATTAAAATATGAAATGTTATAAGACTATTTCAAAGCTAGATTTACACAATAAATCTTCTGAAATACCGAGAAGATGCTAATAAAGCAGATTAGAAATGATTTTCTGTCTGACAACATATTGTTTGGGAGATTTACATTCACTGCCAGGTTGTTTGAGTTTCCAGCTATTTCAACACTATTCACGAACACATACCCGTGATGTTTTTGAACAAATTATCTAGATAGAGACATAATTTGTCGAAATGCGCATCTGGTGCATAAAAATTGGTACCGTATATGATTTATACTAGATACATGTAACAGCTTGATTTTACGGCTGTCTAGCCTTTTCGTAGACTATCCTTCCCGAAATTACCAGGTGTTGAAAGCCTTTCTGCTATGATATAATTCAAGACACATACAGTACTGTCTGAGCAAAAGTCTGACATATTTTTTAAAAAGTTGAATGACGATCGGATAGTGACATGGAAATTTGAAGATAACCGTGATCAATCTTATAAGTTCTATACGAAATACAAAATAAGAGTTAGGCACACATGGACTCCAAGGATATACCAGAGGTAGGGCCTAGGAGGAGTAAGTATCCCTTGTCGACCGGTCACACCAGCCGTGAGCGGTCTAATAATTGGTACGAAACACGCCAGACAGCATTTCTCCAAATGACAGGTTGTATTGGCAAGCTAGATCGTTATAACGACCATCGAATTTGTGAAATGCTGAATTTTAATGTGGCTGTTGGATCTCCCGCATGTCCTCACTTTACTTGTTATAGTGCTTGTCTGTTTAGCGACTGTAACTATACCTCCCACAAACAAAGTTGTGAGGGGTATATAGGAATAACTCTGTCTGACCGTCTATCTGTCTGTGCAAATTCATGTCCGGGCCATAATCCATTGTTCCTAGAGGTAGGCATATGGGTGTATCCCGATGAAACGATGTGTTGCGTATGTTCATGTCGTCTATCTGACTTTGACCTTAAGGTTTTAGCATGGATTCGTGTCAATCTTTTGGGGAAAACTTTATTCACAGATTTTACAAATCATATTTTGTGAACACTATAACTTAAAATCTATAAATTTTACTTCACTGAGATTTTGCAAACTTGTTTATTACCATATGCAGATGTGTACATTAAAATATTAGCCTCAGCGGGGCCCTTGCTGACTTTGTTAGTGTTCTAGATTTTCATACAATTTCATTATAGATAATAGTCCCCGTCACTCCAAACCAGAGGCAAGCTGGCTTGATAAGGTTGCCATTTTGCCACAGTATCTTGTCCGGGCTATATATTGGCTCCTTTTGCATGGAATGTCTTCTATTGCTGCCCATGAAATACAACACCTTAAGAGAAAATTATTTTTATAAGGGGCGGGGGGTGATTATAATATTGGTGATAACTTTTAGAACTGCATTAGTGCAAATGTTAGATGTAGGAACTTCCAGACATGGAATGAATTGGTCCTTAAGGTCTGACCTCTAAAACCACAGATCATCCGTAAGATATTTCTTAGTTAACTGTTGTAAAGTAGCTAAGGTTAGGTACATGTATATATTTATACCCACTAATTGATATAAAATGGCGAAGTAACAAAGTATCAATGTAAATGAGTACCAACATTATCCCGGGCCTGAACAGATACCCGAGTATTACACAACAAAGTAATGTTAGCATCTTTCAAAATGGCTCAAGTGTTTTAACCATTTTTTGTGACCTGCCGCTTATCTGTGTTAGTTGGTCGTTATCTGTCGTGCGTTAACATTTGAAACTTTCAACTTTTTCTCAAGTACTATTGGGTCATTTCTAACAAAATATAAGGGGGTTTTCTTTTCCTCTCGACTCTCTGCACTGACCACGAATAAAACCTTAAAAAGTGCAATTTTAAAAATTATTTTAGTCTGCAAAATCTAGCTAACAAAATGTGTGCATTATGTCATGATGAGTAATTAGGCCTCAACAAACTTATGGGTTAGGGATTCGGTAGGGGGAGGGCTGCCAATACAAAACTTTTCTCTATACGTACAAAACACGTAACAACATTGCGCCGCAATACATCAAGGAACTCGTACATATTTACCAACCTGGTCGATCTCTAAGATCAGAAAACAAGCAGGCACTAGTTAAAACAAAATTTCGAATGCCCACGATTAGATGTGGGTGCAGCATTCCTCTGGAACTGTTTACCTTCTTGTCTCCATTCCTGTCCACCAATGCACACTTTTAAAGAATGATTTCAGTTTATTGACTATCAAGTATTCTACCTTATAAAATCCTAACATGTATCAACATTGATTCAGATTTTATTTTTTCGTAATTACATTTTATATGGTTCAGTTTTATTATCTTATTACCTTTCAACGTGGCTTTTATTCCTTAGAATACTTCCATGTTTGTTTGCTTTTCCTCTTTCTGTTTACAATGTACAGCGCTATGGAATGATTTTACTGATGATACATGTATAAGGCGTTTTTTAGATATTGTAAATAGGGTTCATTCAATAAAATACATTACCCCCTGCTAGCGAAGCAGGGGATTTATAGTGATAGTGTGTACTGTTCGTTCGATCCCCATCCGCTACTCCTCTAAAATCGACAGAATTAATTCATTTGCTGGGGAAAATATTTAATTTGATGCGCAATAATAGATTTAATGCTCTCAATTATTGTTCTCATCAACACAATTGACGCGTGCATCGAAGTGGTGGAAATATTGAAATCAGCATTGCATTTGGAGCTCGGTGTACATGATTTTTAAAATTACCTCAGATTATCTATCAATTGCACAACTCTTTTGTATAAGGAATTAATACACGCTTGAGTCCCCCTTACAGAAGGAAGTGCATAAAGTTTCACTGAAATTGGTCCAGTGGTGCTCGAGATTTTCCTACATGAGTATGTAAAACTTCTATCACCTACATGTATTGTGACCCCCACCTCCTCCTCGGGGTGCATGATCTGAATTTACTCTGTCAGGATGCGTTTCCGCCCAGTGGTTCCTGAGAAGATTTTCGTCACATTTTTGATCCTGTATTGTGACCCCACTCTATCATGGTTTGAACAAACTTGAAACTTTCATGTAAATTTCCGCTTTTTTTGGGCCCCGTGGTTCTTGAGAAGATTTTTTAGGACCCAACCCTAATTTTCCATTTTTGTGATTATCTGCCCTTTGACAGGGGAAATGGCCCCTCATTTGAACAAACTTGAATCCTCTTTACGCTAAAATGTTGTACGACGTTTATTTCAAAGTGTTAAAAGTTGACAGACGGACGGAAAACAGGTGATGAAGTTTCAGGTCAGATGAGTTAAACCCTGCCATTTAGAAGAAAGTGTTATCATAGAAAAGGTGTTTTGTAACACATGTACATTACATATCCTTTGTTATACATGTATGATAACGTATATACATGTAGTTTGGTCGATATTATTATTCCATATGCAATACGATCCTAACTTCGATAAATCTTTCTTACTGTGTAAATTCGAGTTATATCATTTTGTGAAATCAAATATCAACTTCAATCAGTATTTTAAAAACATCTGAAGTAACGCTATATGCATAAGCGTGCTGTCATTGAATTTGGAAATATCTATCACACAATGAATTGGATAATGTCAACTGATTAAATGAAAGTTTTATAAATGAAGTACAAGTGGAATATTTTAGTGATATACATGTATGCCGCTATTGAGTACATACGTGTAAAGTTAAAGTGCAGTCTTACATTGAGGGGGAAAATAGGAGTCTTTTCTAACACATTACAAAGTCATACGGTGATAGCCGTTTATCAAGTAATGATTTGACAATACCTTTTGAATTTTCAACTTACGCCAGGGTGGTGGTCAACTATAACACTAGGATATCACTCCATGCCCCCACGAGACTTAGCCATGGGCGTATTGGGGGCATACATATAACAGCGGAGTCTTCAGACTCATTGCCGCAGAGGACCCCCTCCCGTTCTCCCCCCCCCCTAACCTTTAAGCAGAAACCTGATTGCGTCCCATAATCTTTTAAATTGGTTGTATTGTGACTTTTTAAGTTGAGGTTGTCCTTTGGATATCAAAATATGATTGATTATTTATTGTTTATTATCCTTCTTGAGAATTTTTCACTCATATGGAGATGACACCATTGCCGGTGAAGGGCTCCTAAATTTAGGCTATCTTCGGCATTCAGGTTCTTTAAGCAGGGAGGGATCTTTAACGTGCGGCACCTGCTGTGATACGGGGCCTCGATTTTTCCGGTCTCATCCGAAGGACAGCCCCCTTCAGTCGCCTCTTACGACACGCAAGGGGATGCTGGGGACTTATTCTAACCTGGACCGCCACAAAATATGGAAATATTTTTCAAAGATAATTAGGCGTACAAGTAATTTTCAGACATTATGGTGTGATAAACAGAATTACGATAGTGCCTAAAGGAATGTGTGTTTGTATTTCAATAAAACATGTGCATTATTTGCGAAAATGATTATTCCGAAAACTAAATTTAAGGGGGGTGGCGGTCTCTCGTTAAAGTGGATAGAGGGAAGTCTCACTTTGGGGAAAGTGTCACCGGTCGGTAAGGGATCCCACCTCTATTGTATTCAGGAGTACAGATGCGAACACTTCTAACCTCTACCTTAACCAGTCATGGAAAGCAGTCAGCAGAGCTTTTCTAAGTTAACTTAGAGCAGTCGTAGAGCAGTCAGTTAACTTAGAGCAGTAATTAGAACTGCTCTACGACCGTTAGAGGTGGTCGCATCTGCATGTGTTTACTCATCTTTTAATTTGTACACAACAAATAATAAACTGAACTTATGTCATAATGTATAGGTGCAACTTTTTATTTTTTTGTTGAAACCATTTTTAAAAAAACAACACATTATGCAGTTTTGATTATTAAAAGAGAAAAAGAAATTTTTGTGGAGATTCTTGAATCATCCCCTTTAATGGTTTGTTTTTGTGACTTCTTTCCACCTGATTTCTACTTTTTAAAACTTGTCGTACTTTCTGTTCTCCGTCCCGTCTCCCCATTTTGTACTGCATCCCCTAAAGTACAAAGATATTCTTTTATGAACATTTAGATTTGAAAGGCGGAGTGTTTTATCAATCTCATACCGGCGAAATGAAAGGGACATCCAAATTTGCACTCTTGTCAGTCCGGCAAATAAATTTTCCTAACCTTTTCATCATGTTTGGAAATATTTATCTATCTCTTAACCTTTTTCATCATGCTTGCAGGTATTCATCACTCTGACTAAGTACAAACCTATATTACACTGTACTTTAGTCAGGTTGAGATATTCATTTAATATGGATACATTATTACCATGCACGACAAGTTACAGATAACTTTGAATTTTGTTTCGACCCATTGATTTTTTCCGCACGCTGAAAGATATTCATGTGATATTACTGCAACATGTTACAGGTCAGATTTGAATTTTCTTCCGGTAAATTGATTTTTTGCGGAATCATGGACCTTGGATATTGTAAACAGAATTTGACTCTGTCATATATCTACGGCTCTTTTGGACTTGCTATCTATAATTGAAGTTTGATTATTGACGCAGATTGTTACACAGCCGCCTTGAGGGCCAACAGAGGACATGTATCGCTATGCAGTACTTACCGAGTTCTTGTTTTCTTGAAAGGCAAAATAAAAGAAACAAATCTGCACGGGAGTGAAACCTGTTAGCTACTAATCAATGTAATAAAACATTGTATGAAGTACGAAGTAAGACTGTAGATAAAAAATTTCAGTACTCTGATTTTGTGCGGAATCATGGACCTTGGATAATGGTTTGGGGACTATGATTACGTTTAACACATTGTTTACTTCGCCAATTTATATTGTAAACAGAATTTGACTCTGTCGTATATCTACGGCTCTTTTGGACTTGCTATCTATAATTGGAGTTTGAGTATTGAGGCAGATTGATACACAGACGCCTTGAGGGCCAACAGAGGTCATGTATCGCTATGCAGTACTTACCGAGTTCTTGTTTTCTTGAAAGGCAAAATAAAAGAAAGGAGTGTTCCCATTATACTACTAACCCGCAAAATACTAATCAATGTAATAACATACTGTATGAAATACGAAGTAAGACTGTAGATAAAACTGAGTGGGAGTGTCACGTATTTCACACAAACAACCACACTACATTAAGACACGATTAATTGCTTGTACAAGTCAGTAACAATACACAATAGATGAATGAAAGAGTTACTCAACACCACTGTACTTTACGCCGTTGTCGTGTTTGTAAATAAAGGTTTCATATTGAATATTTGGCATGGAGGATGGTCGCACATCGGAAAAACTTGTAGTTCCGGTTTTGACATGCGTAAGAAAATATTTCAAGATAGTTGTTTTTAACATTTTTTGAACACTTGTGGTAGATAAATCTTAAGATATAAGTGATCAAAATACGTCTATTCTCAGTTTATACTCTTCGGGCCTGGTTTCTATAGGGTCATTTATGAAGGAGATGTCACCCTGTACTGTCAGGGACGCTATGCACAGCACGTGGAATGCTGACCCTTTTTGTTGAGGGATGCATTTTAACATGATACATTCTGCTCTGGGTATATTGACATGTTGATATTAACAACCCAACTTGATGAAAAACGGTCTAATTTCAGCTTCTTCATCGTCAACTTCCCATATTTATGTATCCATATCCCATTATCACCTACTTATGATGTGTATGTCTCTCAACTTATTCGATACACAAGAGCTTGTTCTGCGCATGATCAGTTTTTGAATCGAGGCAAGCTACTTACAGACAAATTGTTGTTAAAGGCTCGTTAAAAATCAGCATTTCGTAAATTCTATGGTCGTTATAGCGAGTTACATGTAGTTTCAATTGCTAATACAATCTGTCATTACGTCATATGATGTCAGACGTGTTTCTCTTGTTAAGCCATTTTACATACTCTGATTTTCACTGCGGATTGATTAAGAAAACAATGGGGCTCACGGCGGGTGTGACCAGTCGACAGGAGATACTTACTCCTCCCTAGACACCCGATCCCACCTCTGGAGTGTCCAGGAGTCCGTGTTTGCCCAACTCTTCATTTACATTATTCATTAGATTGATCACTGTTCGTTATCTTCACCTTTTCATTTAGGGGACCAACCTGAATTGCCCATTAAGTCCAGAAATCAGTGTAACCAATGTTGAATTACATATGTTACTGGGGAGTTATTGTTACTTCGTTATAGCAGATAAATCGATATAAGTGGAGTAAATGTACAATACAATCTTGCCAGGAAACATGAATTCTTTCAATGTATTGAGTAACAAGTTATTTCTGTCATCTTACTAAATTGTGAACGTCAAGAATGCGTTTTGAAAGCTACCCCCTCCCATTACATGGAGGTCTAACTACTAATCGCGGTACTTGTAAAGGTGAAGATAACGTACAACGATCGGTCTGATCAGCCCTATACGGAATACAAATGCAAGAAAATGTTAATACTAAACAAAACACCAAATGGGCAATAAACGTGTATGAAAAATAGAGAACAAGCAGATCTGAAACTATTCCGGAACTCCAGTTGCAGAACAGTAGGGAGACGAATTTCTGGTTGCTACGTTTCATAGTGGAAGCTAGGCGTCAAGATGGAAAGGACTGAAGAGTTGGGCAAACACGGGCCCCTGGATATACCAGGGGTGAGATCAGGTGCCTAGGAGGATATCCCCAAACCAATAACGGCAATTCCAGAACTGAGTATCATTGTCCATATAACACGTCTCATATTTTGCCTAAATATGGAATATAAATAATATACGGTACCAATTTTTATGCACCAGATGCGCATTTCGACAAATTATGTCTCTTCAGTGATGCTCAAACCGAAATGTTGGAAATCCGAAACATGAAAGTAAAACTTTATAAAAGTGATCAATGTAGTGCCAAAAGATTGAGGCAATCTATCTATTGAATCTATTGTTCACAAGTTATCATCTTTAAAACATGAACTTTAGATGGAAACTATATTGCTACTTTGATGTCCTATGCGCTTGACCTTTTGACCCCAAATTCGATAGGGAACATCTTCGTCCTATGGGTAGTCCATATGTATAATATGGTGACTCTTGGTGGAAAGGATCACACTTTAGAGCCCGGAAATCATTGCATCTACAGACGGACAGACAACTCGATTCAGTATACCCCCAACTTTAATTACGATAAAAGGCATTGCACGTGTATTGAGAAATTCATGACGTCTATCACAAATTTTCAGAGAACTATTCTCAATAACCAGGTCATGATCCATTTAATGTTCCAAGATCCACATATTAAGTCTTACCCAATGATTTCTTTTTATCATAGTCTTACTGCGAGGGATTATAAATAGTCTCAGATACTGGTACTGACGCACGTCACGATTAGGTAAAGCGTTCAGGTGTCAATTTACTTGGATACAACAATAAATCCTCTATCTAAAAAAATATTGGATAGGGTTGTAAATATAGAAACTTGAGAAAATACAAGGAGTGTTAAAGTGAGTGACGTCAATTTGACCACTTTATATATTGGAAGTGAGTATGGATGGTAGGTATATTTACTGCATTGTGTATATGAACAACAATATTAGAGGGGTATCTGTGGGAGGATGTAAAGGCAAAGATAACGAACAGTGATCAATCTTGTTAGTCCTAAATAGAATACAAAAACAAGAGTTGGGCAATCACGGACCCCAAGGACACACCAGAGGTGGGATCAGGTGCCTAGGAGGAGTAAGCATCCCCTGTTGAGTCTTGATCAGGTAAACGGTACAATCCGTAGTCAAATCAAATAAGATGCTTACTCTTCCATGGCACCTGATTTGTCGGGGGTCCGTTTTGCCCTGTACTCGATTTTGTATATATATTTTTTGTGGGGGACTACGATTACGTTTAACACATTGTTTACTTCGCCAATTTATATGATAGAAAAGTAACATTCTTTGATAAGCAATCGGAAAGAAAATTGTGCTACTAGATAATGAAAAGGCGAAGACAAAGAACAGTGATCAATCCCATAAGTCTAAATTAGGAGTTGGGCAAACATAGACGCCTGAAAATACCAGTGTCTAAGTGGAGCACACATCGACCAATCACAACCGCCGTGACAAGGCAAGCGGAGTAGTCAAAATCAGTGCTTAAAGAACTGCCTAACAATTGGCACAAAACACGTCAGACAGCATTTGACCCCATGCCAGATCGGCACAACGATCGTAGAATTTGCAGAATGCTGATCCCAAAGGTAACTGTTGAAACTCGTGTAACATCGATTTCTTGTTAGTAGCCTGCGTCGAGTTGGGCAAACACTGATCCCGTATATACCAGAGTGGGGGGGGGGGGTGTCAGGTGTCTAAGAGGAATAAGCACCCCGTCGAACGGTCACACCCGCCGAGAGATCGAGAGCCGTAAGGACAAACCAGATTGCTACAACGACCACAGAAGTTTACAGACTGAACCGTAAGCTCCAGGATCTTACAACGTAGTACATTTGATTACCATGATGAGAGGAAGATGTATCTTGCCTACAATGTATTCCTACTAAGTGACGCCACGACCTTGACCGACGAAACACAATTGGCATCCTTCTCTCATCATAGTGATAAAATGTACCATGTTGTAAGATCCTGAAGTTTACAATTGGGTCTGTATCCTGGCTACAACGTTTTCCTACCAAGTGATATTTTGAACTTTGACCTCCGATCTTGAATAAATAGACATCTTCCCTTCATCATGGTGATCAAATGAATGTACCAAGTTGTAGGATCCTGGATCTTACAGTTTGACCTGTATCCTGCCTACAAGGTCTGGACAAACAGACGGATGACGATATGCCATAATACGTCCCGTCTATGACGGGCGTATAAAAACTGATCATACGCAGACAAAGCTAAAAACATAGTTGAGAGACATAAACAACATATGCAGGTGATAATTGAACGTTACTACATAAATATGGGAAGTTGACGATGGAGAAGCTGAAATCATTTCGTTTATCATGAAGCTGAATTGTTAGATTGTCGTTAATGTCTATGTTCAATAAGATATCTAAGTACGTAGCAAATGTGGATGATTATGTGGTGTCTTTTATTTCGAGCTCACTGAGATATATCGAATCGTTATAAAAAAAAATAAAACGTGTCAGATAGATATATCTAATGTCGAGTTAAAGGCCACAGGAAGAGATTTTCCCTTTTCTTATAGAAGCTTTTAAATAAAGTATGCCTCGTAAGAATATAAAAACATGTCAGCTAACAAAGGAGCACAATTTGTGCCCATGGGACTGCTCAATGCAAACATACTTTTATTGGAATAAAGGTAAATATACGCAAAAGTCGACGATTTCCTAATGCAGTGCGGCAATACTTGTACATCACCCTTTTGTCACAATGCCTAGAGCTCTTCATCCGGTAAGAATTGCCTTTGTTCTACTACAAAAGCTGTGTATGACATGTACTTGTCCTGATAATCCACATCATTATTGTCATCATTCAATAACCACATCTGTTGTTACAGGACTAGTGTCCTTTGTGGAACACTGTTGTGAACGGCATGTTGGAATAGATTTGAAATTGACCCGTACATTACTGTAGGTGCTTAACGACATAATTTATGATTGGTGCGGTGAAAATGAGTTAATGATGATATGAAACTTTATTTGACTGATTGTTTAATGTTTTACGCCATTTCGATAATATTCCAGCCATTGTATGGCGGTTAGCGAGCTGACGTGTTTAATTTTGAGGTTTCCCTGACGGCCCTCAATGAGCCTACTCTTTTTCGAACACCAAGGAAACGATTTTTTCCTTGCGAAAGTCTTGTGATCCTTGACGCAAGGCACCCTTTAACGTCCCATCAGATGAACATAAAAGTTAAAATCAATGTGTAAACAAGTTAAAAGAAACACAAATTCGCATATACAAGCAGTTGTGTAATAGAATATTTCACATTTTTGTGTAAATGTCACATTCATAAGATAGTCAGTATTTAATTTAGTAAGAAGTTCCTGCATTGGTTGTACACTATGAAAATGTCTATTTCGTGTGGGCGAAAAATCGCTACATTCTAATATACAGACACGTATATCAGCATTTTTTGAGAAACTTTACAATCAACGCAAAATGGCGAGCAGAAAATGATACTTCCTCAAGGTTGTATCTATTCCTCGTGAAATCGAAAGTTCGACTAAGGTACTGCTGTGCATGTATATGGAAACCTTAACACAATTCACCATTAATGTCTTAGACTTTGCTTAGAAAAGTTCCGAACCCCCTCCGCAGACAGTGAATATACAAGCCAATGATTACAATCAAATCAGCCTTACGTTAAGTACATAAGCTACAACGATTATATCCAGATATGCTTGATTACTAATGTTTTTTTATGTTTGCTTAGGGGGTGGACACTGGGAATTATTGATACAAAGGCCACGACGCCCACCTTGCTTTTCCGGACATCGTAATGAAACATCAATAGCAGCTCACAGGCACTCAAGCTACTTGCATCCGAGTGCTTGATATACCCTTGCTGAAATGATTTTATTCTTTGTGTATATTAAAGGACATGGACACGTTTGGAGCTAAATTTTATATTTGCATTTTTAATGTTTAAAATGCTTAACCAACTTATTTCTAATGGTCAGCAAAAATTTGAGTGTCGGTTGTTGAGTTACAAGTAAGATACAGCGCTCATAATTCTTCACAATGTAAACAGGCTCGAGCCTTGTTTTTGTTTACATAAAGATTGATTCACAGAAAATACCATGTTTAAAACAAAATGATATGTGAGAACATTAGAAACTGTTTAATTGTGTTCAGAATGAACTTTTAATTTGACAAAATCTGCTTTAAACGGAAGTATATGCTTTAAACGGAACGTATAATAGCATAAACAAAACGTGTATCGAGCCTTGTTTACATAGCGTAGAATTGTAAGTGCTGTATCGCACTTGCAACTCAATAAATGACATTGAAATGTTTGCTGACCATTAGAAATACCCAAAGTGAGCATTGTACATGTGAATATTAAAAATGTAAATCTAAAATTTGAACATTTTTAGCTCAAAATGTGTCAATGTCCCTTTAATGATTAAATTGCCCTACACTCGATTTTGTATATGTTTTTGGGGATTATGATTCCATATATTTAGGAATATCCTTACTGCAGAGACCATGATCCAGCAGCAAATTATAAAGCAATTCAATAATTACTTATAAACTAGAAGGACTACAGAACACAAACCCTGACAGTGTGACGGCTATGGTTTTATCACTCAATCTTCACAGTAATTGTCTCGTTACTACTAATTAAATTCATGCATGAAATGGATCTACCATGAACAGGTGAAGACAACGAATTGTGATCAATCTCATAAATCCTATAAAATGATACAAACTTTATAGAACAAGCATTTTGAGAGTATTACATAAACAATATGTCGGTCAAAAGCTCTTCAATTGGAGCTTGTGTTGTGTTGTTACATGTGCATACCGGCTTTAAATCAATCTTATTCTCTCCATCCATTCTATTCTATAATCAATACATGTCCCCTACCGGCACCACCATTGATTGACGGGTGGCATCCGATGTTATAAATGTTGTGTGACCCGACCTTGTCGAACTATGGCTTAAAACATCGGTACATGTGCCAAGTTAAGCCAATATCGTATTAGTTTGATGTTTCGTTGTTCATACAGATAAAACATATTTGGGATTTTTTTAAAAAGTCGTATTGGGGAGAATTTGATATCAACTTCATTCCATAAGCATGAAGAATATATCCTGTGCGACTTCAATTCATAAACATGAAGCTTTAATATATGTCATACAGTAAAAACTCGGACGTCAACGTAGCTAATTTAGGTGTCCTGTATGATATAACTTGTCTGTGATAGTTTTTTTTATGGTTGTTGTAGTCATACACAGTGCCAACATTAAATAAAATTCATTTACTTAAGTAGCGTTCGGCACCAAATGTGGGTCGCCACCATGTAATACGCGAAGGAAATATTAATTTAAACTAGAACTGTCCTATCGAGACTAATACCTCGGGGCACACTACATAATGAACAAACAGATTTTCTCAGATTAACAGAAGTTGTCTAATCAATGGGTAATATAGTACATTATTCTTTGGGAGGAGTTTTGGACGATGCACTAATGCATACATTGGTGAAAATGCTAAGTCCAAACGTTCATATCTTGTACAAAAATTGTCCAAAACAAAATTCCTGACAATATGCACATCTCCATTATATATTCTAACACTCCACAAAGTTTCATAAAAATCTGAAAGTCGTTTAGGAGGAGTTGCGGACAACGCACTGATGCATAGCTATTTTGGTGGAAAATGCCCAAGTCCAAACGTTCATATCTTGTACAAAAATTGTCCAAAATAAAATTCCTGACAATATGCACATCTCCATTATGTAATCTAACACTCCACAAAGTTTCATAAAAATCCTGCAAGTCGTTTAGGAGGAGTTGCGGACAACGGACTGATGCATAGTTATATTGGTGAAAAATGCCTAAGTCCAAAACGTTCATATCTTGTACAAAAATTGTCCAAAATAAAATTCGTGACAATATGCGCATCTCCATTATGTATTCTAACACTCCACAAAGTTTCATTGAAATCTGCAAGTCGTTTAGGAGGAGTTGCGGACAACAACTATTTCGGACAGACAGACGGACAGGGTGAAACCTATATACCCCCCAACTTCGTTTGCGGGGGGTATAATAATCGAGCAAATGGAACACCAACAACACGCCGATAGGGCCTACAACATCCATATCTCCGAAATGTCACCTACTAAATTTGGATTCGATAGCTGAAGGCTAATCATGGAAACAATCGAACAAATTCGAAACTGTTACGACTAGGAACATAAAACAGACAGACAGACTTGGATCTGTTTAAGCCAAACATATGAGAAGGAATAATTGTGCATATGCAATACAAAACAACACACCAATAAGATATTGATATTTGCATTTTAATTTATTTGTAAAGGACGTGTAGACCCTGTTTGCAACACTTCTTCCACATTGGAGGAATGCGGTAAATCGAGTAACCACGTGCCAACCGATCAGACTTCACTCGCGGACAACAGAAGAAATACTTTGCAGTTTTATATATATACACAAGGATGTGTTCCCGTTACGATAAAGAGTTTAAAATGTTACATCAATGAAGCATATACCTACAAACTCAGCGGGTGAGTTTTGTGAATTGCATCAATTTATATGCCCTAATTTTATAGACTACCCATCAAGGCACGATCCCAATCTAAACTGGTACCATGTTGGCTCTCGCTTCTCTCGAGTGTTATGTGTAGCACCAATCGTTAAGATCCCTATCCCGATTGATATTAAAATGCAATAATTGATATAAAAATTTCTTTCTTTCACATCTGCTCACCAAATGTTACGAAATTCGAACTTGATCTGTAGTTTGAAACACTGAAACTACTCTTCAAGTTTCAAATGAATTCTCAAAAACATAAAGAAAAAAAAGTCTGGAAAAACAGTGGGACTGAATGACAAAGGAAAGCTATTATATAGTCTCCTCCGGTTGCGGACTATAAAATTGAAAATAACTAACGGTGAAAATCTCATCAAATCCTATAAAAGTAGGACCCTGGGTATAAAACCAAAGGTGGGATCAGAGATCATATGTAATTTAAAATTACTACTCATAATTTGTTAAAATATTTTGTTATATTCAGTAAATAATATTCTCTATATTTTCTATATAGAGAAAACGCTCAACATAATTGATATTTGCTCCGACGAAAAATATTGCCGGTCAATATTTTTTAAAATATTGACCGGCAGAGAGTTTTTTCCCACCTTGATTGTGACAAAAAGATTGATTTATTGTGACGTAATAAAAACGCTAAAACTACAAAGCAAACGTGACGTCACAATTAAAAAAAAAACAAGATAATTAACGTTTTTGAAAGCAATCACGGCAAAATTCTCTAGATAGCATTACCAACACCGATAGTGGACAACTATTAATGGAGAAAAATAACCCATGTTTTCTAAATGTAATCTTGTAAAGTTGATTTTCGGAGGAGCAACTATCAACTATGCTGAGTGTTTTCTTTTATATAAAGAGGATATAAAGACAATTCCAAACTATTTCACTGATCCGTTTTGTTTTTCACATTGACTGTGTTTTCGGGCAACATTGATTATGTTAGTCCCTCGGGACGAAAATATTGCCCTCCGCTCCGCGTCGGGCAATATTCCGTCCCTTGGGACTAACATAATCAATGTTGCCCTCAACCCCAGTCAATATTTGTATATTATAAAACGTTGTTCGCATATATAAAACTTAGTATGTGCAGATAAATAACGACTGTGCATGGAAATTCCAGGTGCATTGTCAGGCCGAGGAAGAACGTAAAAGTGTTCATTTAACAATTCTGTTGCCTCTGAAATAAAAGCCCTAAGATTCTTATCAATCCAGTATTCCATTGCTTCCAAGATAACTTGACAGATTGGTGAATGACATCCATAGTACAAAGTTTGCTGTTAGGTTAAATAAAAACATTGCACCTATTGTTTTTCATCTTAACGTCTTGTAAACAGATTATATATTGTCGAGACTCTTTAAGTTCACCGGCAACAAAAGACAAGCGGAGAATCTTCGACAAAGCCTCGCCGAATCCGATTTTAAGAAACAGCGGGATTTCCACGTTACAAAAAGCATGATCCACATTGCGGCACCTGTTCATATATAAGACCTGGTCAAACTTTTCAACTTTGGAAAAAACTGAGTTTGCAACCCATTATATTGTGTTGTGTCAAAGTGAAAGATATCGTATACATTATAATGTTCTGGATATGTAGACATCTGTTGTTGAGATAGAAAGTACACTTCAGAAAAGGATCCGGGTTCATAAACGACACATAAACGTACCGGAATATCAACAAAGTGAAGTAAGCAAGCACCTGCTCGTGTGTGGAAATGTTTAAGCAAGCACCTGCTCGTGTGTGGAAATGTAAGCAAGCACCTGCTCGTGTGTGGAAATGTAAGCAAAGCACCTGCTCGGTGTGTGGAAATGTAAGCAAGCACCTGTCTGAACTAACAAGTACGCTCGTGTGGAAATGTAAGCAAGACCTGCTCGTGTGTGGAAATAGTCATATGGTGGTTTACTTCCCATCTTTACTGAAAGACGCGAGAAAAAGAAGCATTTCAAAAGGACAATTCCACCAAATCGTATACTTTCATGTATCATAGCTATTTACATTACTCATATAATGCTAAATTGTGTTGCATGTATAATTCTATTTTGGATTGTGTCAAATACGGGAAAAGTATGACGTCATAGAGACATTTTTTTAATCAAGGTGGAATTATCTACTTATCTACAGTTATCTCGTTTGCTGTACATGTAATAGAGACAGTTTCAAGAAAAACATCACTGTAAAGTAGGCACGTTCATATTTCAAACCATATACATGTACATGTAACATTAAAATTCCACTGTCAAAAAAAGTATGTAAAATTGAAAAATAGATTTTAAGGGTGTGATATGTGTCAAATTTAACTGCGTGTATTTGTACAGAATATTTACACAGTGAAATGCAAGAAAAACGTATTCAAGTGACGATCATACAGTATGTACGTTCAATTTTTGTACTATGCTACTAGCTTGAAATACGGATATGTATTTAATTGCAGTGGTAAAATATTCATATCAAAATTAAGGATGATCTCCCTCAGGCATAGCTCTGATCCTTCGAAGCTTTTGGCACTACATTGATCACTTTTACTTTCATGTTTCGGATTTCCAACATTTCGGTTTGAGCATCACTGAAGAGACATAATTTGTCGAAATGCACATCTGGTGCATAAAAATTGGTACCGTATATGCTTTATATTGAAACCAAGTGCATGAAAAGGTTGTCATAACAAACAATGGTTTTCTTGAGGTGGAAACTTTCAATGTTACCCTCAACTACATGCAATATTCATATAATATATTATATTGATACTTTTTAACACAATGATTAGATCGTTCTCATATTCAGCAATGTTGTAGAGGCTTATCAGTTTTTCTCCGCCCATCAGAACTGGTTTAATTTGTTGCGAGTGAATGAATCTAAATTGTGTCAGTAAAATTCGACTGATCATGAAAAAAGGTCAACATCGAGTCCTGTTGTTTGATAGTAATAGTATTTTATTTAATCTTGAATATGATTATGTTTCCAGTTTATTTTCAGCGACCCATTCTTCTTGAAAAGGAGGCAAGACGGAAATGGAAAGTGCATATGGAAATATGTTAAATTATGTTAATTCAGTTTCATTCCAGCATGGAAACTATATCTTGGAAACATGTTTGAATTCAGTTGCTTTACGGAACATGTTTAAATTCAGTTGCTTTACGGACTGTCTTGGAAACACGGCTGTTTTGTGAAAACTGTAACATTTTTATGAAGCTTGCTATCGTTGTGGAAATTTTAAAGACGTCACAATCTGTAACGAGTTTTAGTGGATTACAAGGAGATTTCACCATTGACCGTCCAATGTGCAACAGCTGTCTCATAAGGTCATGTCAATTTGTAATCTAGTTCTACGGATTCGCCGCTTCTGTTTGGAACAAATCCAAATAATATTATAAATCAAAGTACTGAAAGTACTGAA
>CAJDSM010019673.1:0-10524 GCA_903981925.1 Ostrea lurida
CCCCCCCCCCCCCCCCATGTTTAATGATATGGTAATATGGCTGGAACTTTCTTACCCAATAATATTTTTGTTCATTCCCAGAATATTCATACATGAACTTGTCTTTGTAGCGTTTTGTTTAAAAAAAAATCAAAATGAATCCAAATGATTCATGCAGGTAATTCTCTGTTAAAAATAACAATTTTATGCATTCTGTATTGTTTCCAAATCTAAAACGATTATGATCTTTAAATTATGTCCCATTATTTTTGACTTCCTTGACAAAAAGTCAGCATGTATATAATTCGTTCCTATTGTAACTTTTGAGGAACATAGCCATTTCTAAGTTGAAAAATATCGTTCAGATGTCTTTTTATCATATTCGAAAGGATTTTGTACGAGAAAAAAATTCACAAAAATTGGCGTTACTATCCCTTTAATATCATCAGCAAAATAATCACGAAATAATGTCAGTCAATACATTCAACCATTTTTGAATCACACTGTAAGATAATCATATTAGTTACGATAATCCTTTGACTAGAATGGACAGCTTCTTAATTCGTAATTTTACTGAAAGAATACGCTTACTTTTGCAACACATCTTTACGACAATCAGATTTTTCCACAGACAATGACATTTCTGGATATTTCAAACATTGTGTTGACAGCAGTCTGAATTCAGATGTATTATATTACACGGCGGGTGTGACCGGTCAGCAGAGGATGCTTACTCCTCCATGGCACCTGATCCTACCTTCGCTTTTGTCGGAGGTCCGTGTTGCCCTACACTCGATTTTGTATATGTTTTTTGGATTATGATTACGTTTGACACAATTGTTTTCTTCGCCTTTTTGTATTGTATGTATTTTGTAATATAGGAGTTGTTTTGTAAGTTTTAGAGTTTAGGCTAATATATTGTCTATGATCAATGAGGTCATATGGTGGGTTCTTTCTCTGAAAAAAAGTCCACAGTTATTAAATTTCTTCACTATAATATGTGAAGTGGAAGGGTTGATTAGTGGATACTGTATGGCAATTTCAAAATTGTTTACTTCTCTGTGCTGACCCCGTAAGGATCCAGGTTAGAAGAGGTCCTCAGTACCCCTTGCTTGTCGTAAGAGGCGACTAAATGAGGTGGTCCTTTGGATGATGCCGCGAAAACCGAGGCCCTGTGTCGTAGCAGGTGTGGTACGATAATGATAGGCCTAATATTGCAGCCCTTCACTTGCAATGCTGGCGTCTCCCTATCTCAAGCAGGAAGATAAACAATATACAGTCAATCATTCAAATTTTGTGCTGTTTTTTTCCTCACTTGGGATCCATTTGGCATTTGTCCTTTGCTTTATTGGTATATTTTCCAGTGGCATTTTATTTAGACAGGCACTGAAGGTTCTCTGTTTTTCATTACTGAACGGTAATACATGTAGCTATAAGGTGACTCAATGGTCACAGATTTATAACTGAATTATCAATGAAATGCTCCAACCACTTTGTAAACTGAATGTTCACTGAAATATCCCTATCATTTTGTGAACTGAATGGTCACTGAAATATCCCTATCATTTTGTAAACTGAATGGTCACTGAAAAGAATTACACAACTGGACAATTCAAGTATACTTCTGTAATGCACGGTGACCCAGGGGATATAGAGGGTTTACTGCCAAAACAGTCTTACACAGTGTACGATGCGTCCTGACGAATATCCCGACAAATGTGGTAACAGTTTACAGCGGGGCAAGTACCAATATAATAATATGGTACAAATGCACTTTAATAACCAACACGAACGTTGTTATATATATGTTTGTTTTTTACTTTTTTTCTTTTTTTTTTTTTTTTTTTTTTTTTTTTTTTTTTGCTTTTTTTTTTTTTTTTTTTTACTTTTTTTTTAAACGTACTTATATTTTGGTTATACATTTTTCATAATAAAAAATCAGTCAATTCTCTTTTACTGCTGTGTTTGACACATTGCATAGATTGCACGTATTTGACTACCAACTTTATTTTTTTAACTGTTAAGGAAATTGGCAGGAAACAGGAAATGCAAAAACTATTTTCGAAGTGTTGACGGAAATATAAGCTTAAATTTGATTGGAAGTATGTTAGCGCACTAAGTTAGTTAAAAAAAAATATCATTGTCAGTAGTGTGTGTGTGGGGGGATACAGATGATATTTAGCTATGAGAATTTTCACAAGAAATTACACGCATTGAGTTTTGGCGGTTGACATATTGCATTGTCTATCAGAATAAATCAACGTAGAGTCGTTCATTGAGATTGTGGAGTTATACATCCTTCTCAAATAAATGAAAACTGTTTTCACACTATTATTTATCTTTATGTTTTCTGAGAGGAAAATCTTTCCCAGATGTGCTATCACTTCAGATTTTTCTAAAATGACTGGAATCATAACGTATGAATTTTCTCCGCACACTTCGGAACAAAATCCTCACGATAAATTTTAAAATACTGTAGACGCTTTTCTCAGAATTAAATGATAATTGCTGTTTTTGAACAAACGGTGCACTATACGATAAAATACATTTTTCTGGTCATTGGAAACTAGATGAAGCATAATCTGTGGTCAGAAAGGATCTGAGTTGCGCGCACACAAAGTGTACTCTGAAGGAAGGGATATTTAGTTAGACTGCTTGGTTTCTTATAATAAATCTTATTGCTGTCTTCTCGTCGAGACCATGTATCTCTCAACATCTGTTGGTATGTCATAATTGGGCAACTATATTCCCCCTAATGTGGACTTTATTTTAGTATTTTCATAGACGACACAGAATTTTGTTCGAAACTGTTACGGGATAAACAAAACACTTGCTGTGTATCGTTCAACCTTAACTTATAGGTATAATAATAAGACGACAAATGTCTAACTATTAATTAGACAATCATAATTTTACACTTAATGTTCATTCTTGAATATATGCCTGACAGAACTTGTTAATAAAGGACATCTACACATATCCTGGACGTAGATTGTTGCATTCAATTTGTAGTGAGTACTAGACGTAAGATATTGTACTCTAATAGGCAGCTGGACAAACATTATTGATAATACGTGGATCTTTGATCTTTGCATATTGTTCTTACTCTTCTGGATTTAGTGCGTAGTATATTGGTACCTACATACAGGCCGATGCTTCTGGGGGTGTACTGTTCATCTGTGTGAGGCTGAGTATCCGCAAGGAGTGCCATGCGTATGAATGATTTTCTATTAGCGAGGCAACTACTACACAAAAAGTGATTCTATAAGAATCAGGTGGGTTGATAGTGACCGATATCTCGTTTAAAGTCATTCTATTTTATCGGCAATATCTACGTCCTCCCATTTCTCGTCTCGCTATAATCTATCCCTTTAAGGTAATTGTTTTGCGGAAATCTAACACAAGTAAATTCAGGGTCATACATCAAGGTTGAAACTAGCGAAGTTTGTTGTCCATCACTTTGTTAGACCTCGCTGTATTCTCCATTTCCTTCAGCTAGGGTTTGACTGAAAACTCGTAGTAACCGCCGTTTACTTTGTTTTCGACTCAGGCGCACGGCGTGTGACCGTCAGAGAGGATGCCTTACGCTCAGAGGCCCCTGGACGATCCTGCCTTCCGCTTTACGTCGAGGTCCGTTGGCCCTATTCACTCGATTTGAAACTATTTTATACGTATGATTACGTTTGATATATTGATTACTTTTCGCATGTTCTTATGAGTGAGTTCGCTCCGTATTCCACACTATAATATGGTCTTTCGCATTTGAACATCATTTTTCGTTAGATTATATATGATTGTATTTCCGATTTATTTATGGCAAATCCCATAACACACTCTTTATAAAAAGCTGAAAAAGATGAATCATTTCTACATCAAATTTGCAAGGATGTATGCTGGGGTAAAATTATAGTGACAAAATATGTCTCTCCTGGTAATATTTGCCTCGCACTTATAATAGTCATGGAACTCTCCCGTTTTTTAAGAACCAATGCACTGTTTTAAGATATTATAATAAAGAATTAAATGAATACATTAGGCAATATGTGTTTTTACAGTTGTAACGTTGTTTTCAGAATCCAATTAATTTGATATTCAGTGGCGATCTCTTGATAGCTTACTGTTCCAGCTCTATTGAAATGTGATATTATATATAATTGACAAATTAAAATTAAAAGTTTGCAATGATTTAATCCTCGTGACAGAGTCACTAAGAGTTCCTCATGACAGGGCTCAAGTTAAAAGCTGCTTAAGGTGGATTTGCTGTAAGTTTATATTGATTAACTAATTTTATGAAGCGCGCGAGGGTATGGTCTTTTAGTCTTTGTAACATACCTTCCGCACATACGATATTTAGGTGTAGGTGCATCTGTGTCAATCTGTTCTGCGCCTTAAGAAAGAGAAAGTATAAACAATACTGCTTTTCTTGATTTACTGTTTGAACGATGAGGGCGTGAAACATAACTTGATAAGCCGTGAAACTGACAAAACCATAGGCGCAGTGTTAGGTAGAGTTGAAGTCCACGAGAAGAGCGGATCGTAAGCATGTGCGATCTATAATATTGTTGCCTATAGGATACATGTATAATATAATGTCCATAAGCAACATTAACGACCATGATTTTCTATGACATTGCCCAAAGTGACAAGGAAGTATAATGATTTATCAACATTGGTAATTCGATCGCTGGGGACAGACTTAGATAAAAAAGTATCCCGAAGCCATTAGATTTGTCTTTAAAAGAATCAGCGTATAAGTTTGTCCGAACTCCCAGTTGGCAGCAATTTGAGCAAATTCTTCAGTGCTGATTCGTTTATCTTTTACATTACATAGTCGACACTGATTGATTGAAACGGAGAGGGACACATGGGTAAAAGACATGTTTAATAGCAATTATATCTATACGGGAACTATAAAAAACTTCAACTCTGTAACCGAATGTAAGATCTTTCAATACGAACTTGAGAATTTATTTACAGACATTATCTGGTTGGTGATAGCAACAATAGACGCAAAAAATAATTAATTCTGGTGAATACAGATGAAGTAATAAGCATTGTTTTGCTACTCCAGCGTTGACAATCGAATTTTTCAATTTGTAATGTCGATTGAGACATTAACCTCAATAGCAGTTTCCTAAGATATATCTGAAGACATGGGGAGAAAAGATTGCTGGTACTTGAGGTGAATGAAATATGTTATTCAAATTAGTTCTCATTAAATGAAAATTCTAGAATAATTCAATTCGTCAACGTTAGCACTTATGTACATGAAAATGCATAGTTTATTAACGGGGGAGGGGTTACTCTTGAGTAATATGCGTACACAGTCATACGGTATCATATGTATATGATAAGTAGTAGAAATATAAAAACACGAATATGTAAGTTAATGATCAATCTTGTGTTAAGGGTCCAAATAGAAGCAACAAGTTGGAGTGGGCAAAAGCACGGAGCAACCATGGAAAACGCCAAGATGGTGGGATGCAGGTGCATAGGGAAGGGGTTGAGGTAAGCTCTGCTTGTCCCGAGGTCACAGCGCCGATGAGGCCCATTGGAATCTGAACCATGATGAGAGGATGCTTTATCTAATCAGACTTGATAAGAAAGAGAATATGTACGAGCTTAATTTCGCGATTTTTGTTATATTATTAACACAATTGGCGATTGATTCAACTTTTCGAGAGAATGTAAAAGATTTTCTTAAGGCTGAAATCATATACAGAAATGATCATTGACAGAAGCACTTCGGGATGGTTTTATTTTCAACGCGAATAAGTTGAGTAATCGAGAATATAGCGAAAATAAAACTCACAGAAGATTTCGCTTTCACAGTAAGTAAAACAACAAAGTGTTAAAAAATATTTTTCAAGAAGCAGCGGAATGGGTAATTATTTTGAATTAGATAGCTTCTCGCACAAACTTTATATCCTCATATAACCGTATGTCGTGCTTTGTGGAGGTGGAAAGTTATTCATACTAATGGACGTGTATTGTAATATTTAAACTAATACAAAGATCTTTCGCGGCAGTAATGTTTTTGTATTCAACACAATTGGCAGCTGAATAATACGCACTACGATCTCTTACTAGGGACTGTCATTTTCGTGAATATTCTTCTGGGCCTTATAATGAATATCATTCTCCAATATTTGAAAAGATGTTATGACCGGATCAGATTTCCAAATTATGGATTATTAAGGCAAAATATGGCATTGTCCCTAATAACTTGACGTTTAGGCCAGATACTTCGGAATGACTTTAAGGCTTGTCGGCCTCTGATCTAGTGAAAAAAAATTTTTTCCTTTTTTATTTAACTTTGACTTTCTTTTATTATTTGAATACACTAGCAAAACACATAATAAGTATAGTGGGATAATCTTCTTCAACATTACTAAGAAAAACTTAGAATGAAATATTACCTAGTAAATACCGTTATCAGCCGAGCCAATTTGTTCTCCTTGGTACAAAAAACGCTATTATCGCCTGAGGGGAAATCAACTACTTTTACAATCTTTCTTGATATCATAGAGAAATTTACTTAATGATAATATGCAGAGGTAGAATTTTGATAAAAATTGAACGTAGTCTAATTAACATTTAGAGTTGGATTAGGTAACATATCAACGGATATTCAACAAATTGTGATTGAGGGAATCAACAAGCATGAGAATTTTGTCAATTGCTGGGAATATAATCGTCGAGAAAATTAGTAAACAAGCGTGTCAACCACAGTTTACCTTGGCCGAGAGGATGGTTAAAGTAACAAAAAGAGTGGGTTTTTGGACAGAACCTCGACTTAGATCCAATAAATAGAAATTTATTGTATATATCTCACGAGCTAAAGTACGAGATCTGTGAGTTTGATGTATGGATATAATGCTAGAACGCAATTTATAATTCACACGAATGATTGGATTAGGATTAAAAAATCCACTTTTATGTATAATTCGAGCTCTGTATCATTATTGATAGTGAAAGAAAAAATTCACACTTATAGCTGAGAGAGTCAAGAAGGGTCTCTGAACTTTACGTTGGGCAAAGTATCGAGCTCAAGAGATGATTGTAAATTGCTAGAGATACTCATATCTACATTTAGCATTTATCTACATTTCTGAGATATTGTGAATGGGTATTTGTAGTATTGATAAATAGGCGATAATTACAGCAGATGATATACTGTGCTCAATTTAGAAAACAAAAGACCAAGGTTGGGCAATACACGGACTCCCACTGGATCATCACCATAGGTGGGATCAACTCTAGGAACGGAGTAAGCAGTACACCACAACTATTCAGACTTTAAAAGATAAAGATAGTCGTTTTTCAATTAGCCGAACATCCTAGAAAATTGACCAAAAGCATATCACATATAACAAATAAACTACTTTCTATATAAAAAAACTAGCCGGTGTCTGGTCATAGAAAATTTATCATGAAATAGGCTCGGAAAGCCGGCCTCATTCACTTAAAAGAACTAAAACACACACCCTAAATAAGGAAATTTAACACTTTCCCGCTTCAAGACTAAGAACAAAAGGTAAAAATACTCTAAAAAGTCTCTTTACTTGCAAATAGTGTTTGAGAAAAAAGACAAAAATTAATATGACCGATATATTTTAGTGAATAATGATTCGAGCGGCATAAATAATTCCTGCAGAACACTTTTAATCTGTTAGACTAACTTCCTTTCATAAATCGAGCACGCCCACATACCGCTGTCTGTCTTGTGTTTACTTACTTGTATGTAATTTTGACCAAGTCTTACTTAAATCATTTGAGATAGATTTTCGATACTTTTAATTAAATCTTACGTTATATGACCGTTACGTTATATAATAAGGAACCGACCGATAATAATAACATAAGTACACCCTTAAGAGCTTCTGCGGGAGGATTAAAAATACATCCTTGTAGGCAAATGTGGGTCATGAAGACATTATTCCGAATTATAAATGCATTCCAATCTATATTTGAATAGGAAACATTCAATATTTAGTGCTTAAACATTCTGAGAGTATGGGTAAATAAAATCCATCAGATCCGATACCTATATCATGAATTCAGTAAGCTCTTTTCTTTTAAAAGTAAAACTTACTGTAGCAAATACTAATTCTTGGCAGATTAAGAATCATGGTAAATTTCAGTAGAATGCTACAACAGAGCACGAAAATGCATCAACATTTAATTAGAGGACAATAAACGTTCTGCTGATCTGCCTAATATTAACAACCTCCCCAGTTTTTTTCACTTTTAATGTTTCCTTTTTTTTTTTTTGTTTTTTTTCCCCCCTTTTTTTTTTCACGCTTTTTTTTTTTTCATTAGACCGTGAGGATCCGGGTTAGAATAAGGTCTCAGCTCCCCTTGGTCGTGTGTAGAGGGCATTCGGATTGAGACCGGAACAAAACCGAGGCCCGTGTAATACAAGAGGTTGTGGCACGAAAAGATTCCCTCCCTGCTCAAAGGCGCCTGAGGCGAGCATAAGGCCTAATTTGCAAGCCCATGCTCACCGGCATTGGTTGACGTCTCCATATGAGTGAATATATGTCTCGGTGGGACGTAAAACGATAAATAATCAATCATATTTAATTGTACATTCTGTTCCGTGTTGTATGTGATAACTTGCTTTTTAGTCGTATCGTTGTGCGCATGAGCCATAAAGATATGCTAATTGCTATCCAAATCCTTGCATGTTATTTATAAAGGAAACAGTTTAACAACTGTTATGTAGATTATGAACTGCGTGCATACACATGTTTCTAAGTAAGTTCCTTTACCAGTTGTAATGAAAGTTACACTCCACGCGTCAACGGAACGTGCGCCGAGACGAGGTGTTGATTTTCACCGGGCTTTGCAGCGACAATGATGAGCTTCATATTTTCAAAAAGAAAATAAGGGTTGTCTTGAACAACGACAAAGTAGTTGTAATAGCCGTGTAGTTATTGCAGAGCATTCCGCCTAATTTGAGAACCGGCTAAATAAAAATACCAAAACGTAGCATACCGTTTTTGCTCTTGAATGACAAGTCGTCCTTGGAGTGAAAGGGGATTCAAAGTTTGTCAAAGTGATGGCAAAAAAAAAAGAAATTTATGGCGAGGTCATTCAAAAATCTTCCCAAGATTCTGAGCCAAGAAAAGGCTGAAGATTATACATTTAAAATAACTTGTCTAGCATGAGTAAGGATATTCCTTTTTAAAAGTTTCCTGATCATAACTTAATCCGCTTATTAAGGATTTACGAGAGTTATGATCACTGTCTCGGTACTCTTGCCTTTTAACATTCAAATTATTAAGATCAATCATGAAATGCGCAATGGGGTGGGTCACAATAGAGGATAAAGTTTTACAAATATTATTAAGATTAAATAGAAAATTGTTTATCCCACACCACGTCCATTCAACCAATTGGTGCAAAGAAAGGATTAATAAGTTTTTTTAAATATGAAAAGGACTATGCCCCCCTCCCAACATCTCCCAAAATGGGAGAGTAATCGAAATATAGGGTGAGGTTTCAAAATCATTCTCAAGATCCAAGTGGACCGGTTTCAAATTACAATGTACAGCTATCAAAAAAGTGAAAATCATGAACAATGAACACGACAGGGCCAAGTCACTCAGGTGAGCGAAGTGTGAAGCCATGGGCCTCTCGTTATTCTATTCCGTCAGTCTGAATTTTAGTACATGCATTTGAAAGTGATGCAATTTAACTCCTTTATTTAGTGTAAATGCCAAAATCCTCAGGATTAAAGCGCTAATGCCAAGTCTCGGAAATTAACCTAGCGGCAAAATATTTAATGATGGTTATCAATCAATATGAAATTGGGGATGATCTTTCCTGTACTAATTTGCAAATACACGATCAATTTCCGGTTACAGGTGGCGCTAAATCCATTACTGCGGGCAAACACAATTTATGTGACAATGATAGAAGATGCACAGACCTGGAATAATTGTCACGTGATAATAGAGGATGTACAGATCAAATAAGATAAAAACATATATACAAATACCATACTGTATATTTTCCACTCCTTTTCAAACATTATTTGATGCAAATAATTATCAACATATTTATGTCTCCCCTTTTCTAGGGGGAGACAAATTGTTTTTTGTACTTTCTGTCTGTCCATCCGTCTGTCTGTCATAAAATTTTGTAAATGAATTTGTAGCTTGTGAAGATTTTTTGTATATTGCTTATCAAATAGAGTTAGAATTTAATGATGTTCACTGTTCTGGCCAGATATCTAAAAAAAATTCTATAAATTACAGATCAAAGAAGAATGTTTTGTAGCTGTTTTCATGTATAAGGATACATGTATGTTGACTTTTCAACTGGTACATGTACTTTAGATATAACAGTCATCATTGTTGTATCATATACAACCATAGCATTGGTCACATCGATTTGAATATTCATCAATGCACAAAGCATCGTATTTATGTTCCTGGTCGTTTTTCTCCTCCATACCATGACGTACATAAAAGTGGGAGGTGGTAATTTGGATCATGGATAATTTTGGAAAGAGGGGGAGATTTACGTTCAATAAAT
>CAJDSM010019675.1:451-13160 GCA_903981925.1 Ostrea lurida
GAAGAGGACTTGGAAATGGTTGTGGCGAGATATGTTAAAAATTATATGTTGCATCTTTTAGAAACATAAACTTCAAAGCCTTTACGAAACTAATAAAACAGATAAACTGTGTTTTAATAAACCTTTGTGCATGATTAGAAGCACTGCTCTTTAAAACACATCAACAACACTGCAAGCATATATCAATTGCTTGAATGCCATTTACAACAACAAGAGAGAAATTTTCTGTGGTTGAAAGTATGTGTTTTTAGATATGTGTTAAAGAATCAAAACATCAAATGAGCTTAGCTTACTTTTGTTTTGATATTGATTCATGTTTGTCATGTTTACAAGCCTGCATTATTTCAATGACTCTTGAACAAGATTTTCGTAATCCAATCTAACCTTCCCTAGAAATTACGAAATGGCTACATTTAGGATACCAAAAATAATAAACTATACAAAACTGGATTTGTTTATTTAACAGTATGATATACGAAAGATAAATGAAATTCAAATAGGTATAACCATGTGGTATTAAACCCTATGAATACCATATGGCTCCGTAAATTTATAATACTCCTAAATAAAGGCGGAATGTACACCAGAAGAATTTGACGTGGAGTGAAATAGTAGAGGATTGGATAAGCAATGTTTTGAAAATTAAAAAAAATCAAATTCACTCCTTTCTCCAAAAAAAAAAAAAATTGCAATTTTAGTAAAAAGGCAATTTGAAAAAAAAAATAAATAAACCTACTGGAATCGAACCCGCGATCTGCAATTCAGTAGGCAACGTGCCTAACTAACTGAACTAACTACAGGCTAGGCATTTAAATTTGAAATGAAATGGACATAATATGTTCGAAACGGGAAGTTAGCCATTAATGACGATGGCTCTTCACCCTTAAACCAGTAAAATGGGAACGACAGAACTGCGAACCCGAGTTAATGCTACATTTTACAGAGCGGTGAAGAGAGCATTCCTGCAGGGGGCTTGAATTTTGTTAAATATTTGATCATTCCGCGTCCTTGTTGGTCAAATTCCAAATTGACTGAGTTTTCTAATCTAAGATGCTAAAGGGTGGATATTTTTTTCCCCATGAATTGAACTGATTTTTTGTTCAGTCAGAAAGGAGGCATTTCAAGGAAAATACTAACTCTTCGTCTTCATCACAATCACAAAGCGAGAAGTTCAGCCATTCCCCCCGGGGACTGGTCGCATTACCCAGACTCTACTTCAGTACTGTGTTTTTCCTGGAAATTGGTCGACCTAGGAAAATCTTTTTTGGTTTACTTAAGGCATTAGATTTAGACAAAATTAAAGTTTCTAAAGGAAGTACATGTCTTTTCTCGCTTAAACCGTTCCATGAAATAGATGGACACTTCTTTGGCCTTATGAAATGATCTTGAATGATACGATTTTCTGATATTCGTTGTTCGATAAATTCTGATTGATCGACGAGTTTACCATGTAATCAAATGGATGGCAGATTTACCAGGTACCGCATGTTTCTTACATGCAGAAAGTAAGCTGCATCTTACGAGTTTTCCCTATGCTAAGAGTTTTCTATCAATATGACGACACACGTTTTTATTATAGAAACTTTCTAAAACTCGGTGGTCAATTCTTATTATACGCCTCAAAACGGATGGTCAAGTGAATTAATATAGAGGGAAGCATTGAATTTCCAAATTTTGGTAAAATTTCTTCCGAGTAATTTGATAATTCCTCTTCATTTGATCACAAGAGAGGTGGAAAGGCAGACCAAGATTGCATGAGTGCAGAACATGAAAAACATTTTCGATATTGAAAGGTTAAGAAGATAGATAGTGTTTTGGTGTACAGTTTTATAAAGTCGAAATGTGTTGGGTTTTTTGTTTTTTGGTTTTTTTTTTTGCAATTGTCAGTAAAGCTGTTCTTAACAATTATATGATCTAAGACTATTCCTGCTACTTACTGTTAAGCCTGCCAATATTGATATAATTTGATGAAGTAAATTATGTAGAAAGATTTAACAAACTGTCGCAAAGCCAGTGAGGCAAAAACCGCGGAGTTTCCTTCGTAAAGCAACTAATAAACCAAGTTATCAATGATTGGAATCAACTGCAGAGAGGGGCTTCCTCCTCCTCATTCGATGGGAAAATACACCGAGTTCTTAACTGCGAGGAAACGCCTAGAAACGTGACCACAAGTTCCCTCTAAAAAGAAAGCTACACCCTTACTATAGACAAGCATTGCTGCACTGAAGAACAACGTCGCTGAATTAACTTTCTACCGAAAATGATTATCTTTAAAATGATATTGTTCTCATTATTTACCGAGAGGTTACATGCATTTAGCTTAGATAAATGCCTCATTCTTTTCCGAAAAAATTACTTTCCTAATTATGTTTCAGTTATCCATAATAAGTCAAAACTCAAACGGAAGCAATTGTACAAAACGGAATGATCAAAAGTTTGTTATCAGAACAGTTCACTTTGTGTTTGGTTCCCTACTAGTCGGTTTGTACGGTAACTCTGTAAGTCACGCTTCAATTTCAAGATTAAGAATGAACAACTCAGCACCATAAACCAAAGGCCGTAACGGGGTGGGGTGCGCTGGGTGCACGTGCACCCCATTATAAAATGAAAATGCTAAAATCTTCACTTCAGGGGGGGGGGGGGCTTCGCAACCCTGGACCCCTACAGTGCCAGCCCTGGAAATCAACTAGGGACCATAAAGGCGGGGCCCAGACTCCTCGCTTAGTCCTTGTGCACCCCCACCCCAATGTAAATTCCTGGTTTACACCCTGGTAACATATGCAATTGTGTGGCAAGCGTCGAGAAAGTGGCGTGGTTAATGGCGTGGTTCAACTACGAACACATGGTATACATGGAACATACATATTCTTACACATAAAATTTGGTCAGAATACAAGAAAAAACAAAAACAATCATCCAAAAATCATAAAGGACAAGCCTAGTTCATCTTAATTCTTTATATCTGTTATGATAAATCACAGATTTTTAGCAACTTTAACATCTGGTTCGATAGTTCAAAAATAATTTTAGTCATGGGAATAATATTTGTTTATCTAACTTTTTCCGGATGTGTGTCAGGTATATTTCTATCATGTCTAAGAAGATAGAGAAATTTCGTCAACTATTTTTCCAGAATTACAATTTGTAACAAAAGTTTTCCACCATTGAAGCAGAATAGCTGTCATCTAGCCGGACATGATTTGTAGTTCGGGATTTATAAAGATTTTATCTCTCTATAAACTTTTCAAAACACACAAGTACCTTTCACATTCGAAATTCGATTTTTAGAAACTTAAAAAAGTACAGACACCCTAAGATGAAATATATTGTATATCAGATACATTTAATATAAATTGGCCTTGTACATGTAATCTTTGCTTTCACCCAGCAAATAATCCTTTTTGATTATTATCACCTTGGTGCCTAAGTGATCATTAATATAATAATCAACGCAATACAGAAAAAAATCTTCAATACGCAACCAGCCCATGGATTCATGTGTCAATTTCAATTAAATCTGTTTATTTTCTTCAATTATATTTTCTGTCCTTGTGCTAATACAATTTATTAACATTCACTCTCATGATAACGGTAACAGATAGCGGGATAACGAAAATGGGAAGCTATTCTTCTGAAACAAAGCATAGTCTTTGATTAATCCGACATAGATTACTCCAATAATCTCGATTTTCAAAACTCAATTTCGCAGTTATAACGACCAACTTATGAAAAAGTTCAATGACATTCAAATAGGAACGTTGGATTGTTACCAGTGGAAGATAAGACGTGGTAAGGTATGAAAGATCGGGTAATCAGTGTAACAAAAAAAAAAAAAAAAAAAAAAAAGGAGCGACACTGCTAAGTATGGAAATGACGTATCAAACAATTTTGGATTGTTGGAAATAGTAAAGACTCTAAACTGTGATTAGTCTCTTAATTGATATCAAAGCTAGATGTTTAATTTTTGGGGGAAAAAACTTAAGCTCTTCTATTGCAAACATGAATGGACCAATGCAACATAATGCTGACTGGTTATTGTATAATTAATTTGGTTTCTTAACATCTACTCTGAATCTGTTACATACTTGTTCGCAAGTAAACTGATTTTTCTATTTAGATTTTTTATTATTCCTTTTAATTAGTCTTAAACTGGTAGTAAATGTTTTTTAAGTAACTGAAGGATATATAAGCTGTAACGTGTGTTTTGTGTTTACAGTACTCCCATCAAACTAAGGGATAAGTGCTGATATATGTAAACGGTGATATTACATGTATACAATATTACATGGTCTACAATAAAGAAACGAAAACACCCTATACCTTTTTAGTAAAAATTTCCTGACGAAAAATGAGGGTTTCCGTTCCGCCCCCCCCACCCCCCTGACCGCCATGTGAAATTCTAAAACGACAAATAAATGAAAGAGGGATCGGTGGTCATGTTCAACCGAACTTTGGGCGTATGTCTTCACATGATAATAATGAAATTGATATCTTATAATATAACTATTTTATTCTTTAGTAAGAAATTGGAAATGAATTTGATAATTTATAAATTAATTCCCTTTTTTTTTTTATACAATAATCAGGAGTATCGTCCCGGTTTCTCGACTCGCCCCTGGCATTGGTTAACTTTGTAATTAATCACATATCTAATTAGCGAACACACCTTCAGTATATGGGGAACAAAATTGCTGGGTAATTTTTATTTTGGTAACGTTGTTAACCTCTTTGGTTTTTTTTCTCGATCGGGCATTGTTCCTCATTTTCATTTCAAATTGAAATGAAGTCGTTAATCCAGCTTTGCTGATTGCAACTTGGCATTTTCAATTGTTTGGTCTAGCCAAATGCCGATAGCGCATATATGGTAGAGTCTATCTTAACTTGTACATATTATACGAACATTGCAATTATTTTTAAAATGGTTTAAAAAAAAACCTAAATGGAAAATAATAATGATTTTGCTACTGAATATAATGACTAATTATTGAAAGTATTACAACTTTGTGAATAATTAGTAATTATAGCGTGAATCCTGTATATTGAATAATTCACCAGTTTCAACAACTAAAAGTTTCATGTTTGCTGATATACAAACAACTTACTTGTGCTATTTAAATCTTATTTACTTAGAAAATATTTTACGAAAAAATGATACCACACACTGGTTGGTATGATCTCATACAATGTATGTTGAATTATGTTATTTTTTTTTTACTCTTACCTTTCGTCTAATCAGAGGTTTATAGTCCCCTGAATCGCTCGATGCTCTGAACCCCCCAGCCCGCATACTCCTCTTTCCTTCTCCTCAATTTTATTCAAAGAACTCATGACGCGTGATAGATAATCCCTTTTTTTTTCAAACAGCCAAAAATCTATCAGCACCCCCGTGCGATAACCGTTCTGCTGCAGCGAGCCTTGCCAATTAATGCCTCAAGACGACTGGTTAGCCCTCTCTATGTTTCCCGAAAGCGGTGGACTTTAATCGAAGAAAGACTGGGTGTTTCTTCGTATGCAGGAAACCGTTTTAATCTCGATTTTCGCATCATACACAGTGTCAAGGTTTCAATATATATTTGTCCTGCCTTATCCGTCAAATGTCTGACCTGGGTTAAGGTTTATCCATTGAAGAGAAACATTAGAGATGTCTGTGTGGATTGGGATCTTTTTCTGTTCGGTTACGTATCTGTTTTATCATCTCGGAGTAGCTATCCTTTTCCACCTAAATTTCGCTGTCTTTTAGCGATAGTAAAATTTCTTCTTATTAGCCTCTCGAATCTGTTTGGTTGGTAACACCGTAATTAAAATTTTTGAAACTGATCGTGGCAAATTGCATAAAATTTTGGCGATTCTTCATATGTTTTTTTTTTCTGTCCTGAATTATTCAACAGAAAAGATACATCGCGGTAAATTGAAATTTCCACTACGACACAACGCGCTGCTCCTTTTCCCGTTTAAAACTGACAATGATTACAGTGTTCCATTAATTGGCAGATATTTTCACAGTTATGACCGGCCTATCGTTAAATCATTAAAAGACGCCAGTCTGTTTCTTTTCCAAATTTCCTCTAATGGAAGGCATCGTCACACGTGGTTGCTTGTTTTAGCAGAGTCAAGTGCACCATTTTACCGTATACGTTTTACCGTTTTTAGTAATAATGACTCAAGTTTTGAATCTGTCTATTGTTTAATTGTAAGGTATTAGATTGCATCTTGAATAAATTAATTGTCACATGTCAGTCTTTTGACCCTCTTTAATTCTGCCGTAGTTACTTGGTAAATACAATGGATTAATTATTAGTAAAAAAAATATTGACCGTGATTTTTAACACAAAAAACTGTGAAATAGCAAAGTGGGATGAGTTATGCGAATCTTGCCCTAGATAAACTAAAACTGTTAATAAATCATAGATCGAGCAATCAAACAGTATATATTAATAATAATGTTTATATGTCCCTTTGAAAATAATGAAATATTTACACGTAGTTGTCATAAGTACTTACCTAACTGTGGACGTCATAAAGTAAGGAGTTAATTTCTTGGAAGATTCTCTAATTTTCCTTCACAAGTGTGTGCTACCTCCCCCCTCCCCCACTGTCCCGAGAAATCAGTTTTGAAGTACATGAACGCATCATACAATTTTTTTCACTATGCTCTTCTCACTCTGACCGTTTTATGTATTCTGCACAATCAAAAACAACACCTGTATCCGTGATAGATATCCACATTTTGAATAGGCTAGTCATTTCTAAAAGTTGTGCTAAAGATATGAAATTCACTCATTTTGGTAAATAAATTCCATATTCAAATGAAATGAAGACGTAGTGCTAACACAAACCTGTTTTTTTATTTAAGTCATACCTGAATAAATGAATACTTTAGATAAAAAAAATAAAGGTAGAGAGAGAGAGAGAGAGAGAGAGAGAGAGAGAGAGAGAGAGAGAGAAGAGAGAGGAGAGAGAGAGGAAGAGAAGAGAGAGAGAGAGAGAGAGAGAGAGAGAGGGAGAGGAGGAGAGAAGGATGAGAGAGAGAGAGGAGTAGAGAGAGAGAAATTTCCCGGCCACTGTCATTTATTGCGTGAACGCCGGGAGAAGAAACGAATACTCACCATACACTAAATCTGCCCAAACCTCGCCGCTCAACCCATTATTATGATTTTATCATGTTCAAACGAGGAATTGAGACGACGAATATAAATTGTTAAAGAGCTCACGAAGACTTAGTGTTTCCTCTAGATAGATTCCAAGTGTATAGTGATGAGACGCCCCCACACCTTTTGGCATAAGTTAATGCTTATAAACCTTACAGTGCGACTTACAGAAGACGCAAAGCCACTCTGTTGCACAGATTGTCGGTCCTTGCTCTCCCTTGATGTAAGATAGAATGAAGGGCGCAGTAAAAATCAGAGTATATGGCTATTGCAGAAATACATCAGTACAATCTTAGTATGTACATAGCTACATGTGCCCTAAATTACTAATGTGAAGCAAGGAGGCAGTCGGGAATCAATACCCCCGTTTTTAATTACAAATGATGTGTCTTAATTATCTGTGTTATTGCAGAAGCATGTGACATCTTTTAATATTAATCAACATATTGAAGCTTGTCTTAAATACTGCTACTGTTACGTTCAATATGCTTTTCCCCCGGAATTTGCCGGGTTTTGAGCAACTAAGCGAAACCTCTCAATACCCTACCCGAGAAAACTACTCCTCTTGGGAAAAAAATCAGTCAAATTGGTAAGATCATGAAAAAATGTTCCTTCTGTAGAAATATGGCTTTATCAAGTCCATGTACTTACTCGACTGACAGGCACGCGGGGAAGACATATGTTTCGCCTCCAGGAACGTACTTTATTGTGGTTTGCGCCTCAAGGGAGTGTTTCACCTGGGGGGCGTCCCGTTGGGCCGGCGGGGGTGCAAGTTTGGGCCTGCAGTCGGGCTCTTATGGCCTTTGAGCGGCAAAGGGGGTCTTTGGTCGTGCCACCGTGTGTGTGTGTACGGGACCTCGGTTTTTTTTTTGCGGTCTAATAGAGGCACCTCTCTGTTTGGTCCGCCTCTTGCGATGGGCAAGGGGGGTGCTGAGGACCTATTCTAGCATCCCCCGTCCGCCAGGCATAGACATATTTAAAAAAACCGCTAACTTCAGGCAGTATGCCGTTATGAGGCATATTTCTTCAGAGCAGACTGTGTTTTATCATTTCATGGATTGCTATATGGGGGAATCTGGGTCCAATGGGCAATGCCTCCATAATCTCGTACAAAATCCACATTTCATGTCAATGATTTTGTCTTGTGTATTGGCATTCCATACTAAGGGGCTATATCAAAACCATTTTAATTACTAACGGGACAGTTTATTACTACGACATAAGTTAATTCATGTAGAGTGGGTTCACCTTTCTTAACTAGGTAGACCTTATTTATTTGACCTTATTTATTTTCACAAGGTGCTTTAACCTACTTACTCATGGTGGGGTATTTGTATCCACCTATTACCTTCAACGATAACAAAGCACTGGCTGTTGGTGAACCAGTTGAGTTGGGGTGGCGACGAACACGCCGACAATGCAGGTTCAAAAGAACCTAGCAACGCCACCCAAAGGGAGCGCTCAGGACCAAAAATACAACCTTGGTGACGGTCGGCAGTAACCCCAACTCAAATGGTCACAACAGCCAGTGCTTGTTATCCGTGAAGGTAATTAGGGTGGATACCAATTACCACCAACCATTGAGTGAAGTAGGTTAAAGCACCTTAAAATAAATAGGTCATACCTAGTTAAGAAAGGTTGAACGCCCCTCTACATGACATTAACTGTATGTGTAGTAATCAAAACTGTCCCGTAGTAATTAATGTTTGATAGCCCCGCTTAGTATGGAATGCAATACAACAAGACAAAATCATTGACATGAAATGTGGATTTTGTACGGAGATTATTGGGAGGCATGCCCATGGACAGATTCCCCCACTCATAGTCTAATCTGAAATGATAAAAAACAAGTCCCTGCTCGAAGAAATATGCTTCCATAAGCGCTAATAACTGCCTGAAGTTAAGCGGTTTTTTTAAAAGTATGTCTATGTCCTTGCGGACTGATCTAGAATAGGTCCTCAGCACCCCTTGCCCCATCGCAAGAGGCCGACCAAAAAACAAGAGAGTGCCTCTGATGAGACCGCAAAAACCGAGGTCCCGTACACCACACACGGTGCACGACAAAGACCCCCTTGCTCAAGGCCATAAGCCCCGAGTGCAGGCCCAAACTGCAGCCCCGCCGGCAACGGGACGCCCCCGCAGGTGAATACACTCCCTTGAGGGAACGCAAAACCAGATAAAGTACGTTCCTGGAGGGCGAAAAACATATGTCTTCCCACCGTCTGTCAGTCGAAGTAGTACATGGACTGATAAGCCATATTTCTACGAGAACATTTTTTCACTGATCTTTACCAATTGCTGATTTTTTCCCCAGAGAAGTTCTCGGTAGTGGTATTTGAGAGTTTCGCTTATGCTCAACCCGGCAAATTCCGGGAAAAAGCATATTGAAATCGTAACCGTTAGCAGTTAATTTAAGAACAAGCTTCATATGTTGAATTAATATATATCAAGATGTACATCGTTCTGCCCATAAACAGATAATTTAAGCAACACAGTCCCTGTAAATAAAAACGGGGGTATTGGATTCCGACTGCCTCCTTGCATTCACATTAGAATTTTAGGGCACATGTAGCTATGTACACTTACTAAAGATGTACTGATGTATTTTCTGAAATAGCATTAACTGCTGATTTTTACTGCGCCTCATTTCTTAACATCAAGGAGAGCGGACCCGCGGGGACAACCTGTGCAACAGAGTGGCTGCGTCCTCTGTAAGTCGCACTGTAGGGTTTATAAAGCATTAACTTATGCAATGTGGGGGGCGTCTCAAGTCACTATAACACTGGATCTTATCTAAAGAAAATCTCAAGCTTCGTGAGCTCTTTATGACAATTTATATTCGTCCCCGTCTCATCCTCTTTGAAACATTGATAAAATCGATAATATGGTGAGCGGGAGGTTGAGGGCAGATTTATTGGTATTGTGTATCGTTCTTCTCCGGCGTCACGAAATAAATGGACGTGGCCAGGAATTTTCTCCTCTCTCTCTCTCTTCTCTCTCTCTCTCTCTCTCTCTCTCTCCCTCTCTCTCTCTCTCTCTCTCTCTCTCTCTCTCTCTTCCTTCTACTCTCTCTCCTCCTCTCTCTCTTATTCTCCTCTCTCTCTCTCGTCTCTCTCGGTCTCTCTCTCTCTCCTCCTTTATTTGTTTTTTTATCTAAAGTATTCATTTAATTCAGGTAATGTAACTTTAAAATAAAAAAAAGGTTTGTTTGTAGCACTAACGTCTTCATTTCATGTTGAATATGGAATTTTGTTACAAATGTGATTTTCATAACTCTTTTAGCGAAACTTTTAGAAATGACTAAGCTTTATTCAAAATGTTTGATATCTTTACGGTAATACAGGTGTTGTTTGAATGTGCAGAATACATAAAACGGCAGATGAGAAGGCATGTGAAAAATAAAATGTATGATGGTTCATGTACTTTTCATAACTGATTTGTCTCGGGGTGGGGGAGGGGGGGGGGTAGCACACTGTGAAAGAAAATTTAGAGAATCTCAAGAAAATTAACTCCTAACTTATGAAGTCAAACGTTAGAGGAGTACTTATGACAACTACGTGTAAAATATTCAATTATTTTTTTCAAGGGACATATAACATTTATATAAGTAGTATACTGTGTGATGGCTCGGATATATTTGATTTATTAACAGTTTTAGTAATATCTAGGGCAGATTCTTCATATCATCCCACTTTGCTATTTTCAACAGTTTTTTGTTAAAATCACGGTCAAATATTTTTTACAATAATAATCCATTGTATTTACCAGTAACTACGCAGATTTCAAGAGGTAAAAGACTGACCAGTTTGAACATAATTTATCAAAGACTGCAATCTAATTACCTACATTAAACAATAGACAGAATTCAAAACTTGGGTCATTATTCTAAAAAGCGGTAAACCGTTAACCGGGTATATGTGCCTTGACTCTGTAAACAAGCACACGTGTGACGGATGCTCCATTAGAGGAAATGGAAGAAAAGCTGCGTCTTTTAAATGATTTAAACGATCGCCGGTCATTACTGTGAAATATTCCACATTAATGACACTGTAATTCAATTGTCCATTTAAAACGGGAAAAGGAGCAGCGCGGTGTGGTCGTAGTGGAAATTTCAATTTACGCCGATGTATCTTTTCTTGTTGAATATCAGGAGAAAAAAAACATAATGAAGAATCGCCAAAATTTCTATGCAATTTGCCGACGCATACAGGTTTTCAAAAAATTGTTTATACGGTGTACCAACCACAACAGATTCGAGAGGCTATATAGAAGAAATTTTACATAGTCGCTAAAAGCCAGCGAAATTAGGTGGAAAGGATAGCTATCGGAGAGATAAGACAGATACTAACCGAACAGAAAAGATCCCAATCCACACAGTACATCTCTAATGTTTTCTCCTTCATGGCATAACTTAACCAGATCAGACATTTGACGGATAAAGGCGAGGACAAATTATATTGAACCTTGACACCTCTGTGCGACAATCGGATTAAACGTTCCCTTGCATACCGAAGAACCCAGTCTTCTTCGATTAAAGTCACCGCTTCGGAAACATAGAGAGGGCTAAAACAGCGTCTTGAGGCATTAATTGGCAAGGCTTCGCTGCAGCAGAACGGTGTATCGCAGGGGGTGCTGATAGATTTTGTGTTTGAAAAAAGGGGATTTATATCACCGTCATGAGTTCCTTTGTAAAATTGAGGAGAAGGAAAAGAGAGTTGCGGGGCTGGGGTTCAGCGCACAGAGGATTCAGGGGACTTAATCCTCTGAATGACGGGAAGTAAGAGTAAAAAAAAATAATCATAATTCAACATGAAGCATTGTATGAGAAATCATAACAAACATGTTGTTGATATACATTTTCGTAAATATTTCTAAGTAATAATAAAGATTTTAAAATGAAGCACAAGTTAAGTTGTATTGTTATCAGAAACATGAAAACTTTTAGTTGTGACTGTGAATATTTCATATACCCAGTGATTTCAACCGCTATATTACTAATTATTCACAAATTGGTAATTATTCCAATAATTAGTGCAATATATTCAGTAAGCAAATATTTGATTATTTCCATTAGGGTTTTTTAAAACCATTAAAAATAATTGCAATGTTCGTTATAAATATGTTACAACTAAGATAGATTAAAATATATGCCGCTATCGGCAAATTTGCTGAGACACAAATTGAAATGACAGTTGCAATCGCCAAGTGGATAATCGCTTCATTTCAATTTGAAAGTAAAATGAGACCAATGCCCGATCGAGGAAAAAAACAAGAGGTTAACAAGTACACAATAAAAATTCCCAGCAATTTTGTTCCCATATAACTTGAGAGGTGTGTTCGCTAATAGATGTGATTTAATTACAAAGTTAACCAAATGCCTAGGCGAGTCGGCAACCGACGATACTCCTGATTATTGTATAAAAAAAAAAAGGGATTAAAAGGGATTAATTATAAATTATCAAATTCATTTCCAATTTTATAAAGGAACTAAATAGTATAATTATAAGATATCAATTTCATTATTATCATGTGAAGACTACGCAATGTTCTGTGAAATGACC
>CAJDSM010019675.1:13185-27704 GCA_903981925.1 Ostrea lurida
GAAGAGGACTTGGAAATGGTTGTGGCGAGATATGTTAAAAATTATATGTTGCATCTTTTAGAAACATAAACTTCAAAGCCTTTACGAAACTAATAAAACAGATAAACTGTGTTTTAATAAACCTTTGTGCATGATTAGAAGCACTGCTCTTTAAAACACATCAACAACACTGCAAGCATATATCAATTGCTTGAATGCCATTTACAACAACAAGAGAGAAATTTTCTGTGGTTGAAAGTATGTGTTTTTAGATATGTGTTAAAGAATCAAAACATCAAATGAGCTTAGCTTACTTTTGTTTTGATATTGATTCATGTTTGTCATGTTTACAAGCCTGCATTATTTCAATGACTCTTGAACAAGATTTTCGTAATCCAATCTAACCTTCCCTAGAAATTACGAAATGGCTACATTTAGGATACCAAAAATAATAAACTATACAAAACTGGATTTGTTTATTTAACAGTATGATATACGAAAGATAAATGAAATTCAAATAGGTATAACCATGTGGTATTAAACCCTATGAATACCATATGGCTCCGTAAATTTATAATACTCCTAAATAAAGGCGGAATGTACACCAGAAGAATTTGACGTGGAGTGAAATAGTAGAGGATTGGATAAGCAATGTTTTGAAAATTAAAAAAAATCAAATTCACTCCTTTCTCCAAAAAAAAAAAAAATTGCAATTTTAGTAAAAAGGCAATTTGAAAAAAAAAATAAATAAACCTACTGGAATCGAACCCGCGATCTGCAATTCAGTAGGCAACGTGCCTAACTAACTGAACTAACTACAGGCTAGGCATTTAAATTTGAAATGAAATGGACATAATATGTTCGAAACGGGAAGTTAGCCATTAATGACGATGGCTCTTCACCCTTAAACCAGTAAAATGGGAACGACAGAACTGCGAACCCGAGTTAATGCTACATTTTACAGAGCGGTGAAGAGAGCATTCCTGCAGGGGGCTTGAATTTTGTTAAATATTTGATCATTCCGCGTCCTTGTTGGTCAAATTCCAAATTGACTGAGTTTTCTAATCTAAGATGCTAAAGGGTGGATATTTTTTTCCCCATGAATTGAACTGATTTTTTGTTCAGTCAGAAAGGAGGCATTTCAAGGAAAATACTAACTCTTCGTCTTCATCACAATCACAAAGCGAGAAGTTCAGCCATTCCCCCCGGGGACTGGTCGCATTACCCAGACTCTACTTCAGTACTGTGTTTTTCCTGGAAATTGGTCGACCTAGGAAAATCTTTTTTGGTTTACTTAAGGCATTAGATTTAGACAAAATTAAAGTTTCTAAAGGAAGTACATGTCTTTTCTCGCTTAAACCGTTCCATGAAATAGATGGACACTTCTTTGGCCTTATGAAATGATCTTGAATGATACGATTTTCTGATATTCGTTGTTCGATAAATTCTGATTGATCGACGAGTTTACCATGTAATCAAATGGATGGCAGATTTACCAGGTACCGCATGTTTCTTACATGCAGAAAGTAAGCTGCATCTTACGAGTTTTCCCTATGCTAAGAGTTTTCTATCAATATGACGACACACGTTTTTATTATAGAAACTTTCTAAAACTCGGTGGTCAATTCTTATTATACGCCTCAAAACGGATGGTCAAGTGAATTAATATAGAGGGAAGCATTGAATTTCCAAATTTTGGTAAAATTTCTTCCGAGTAATTTGATAATTCCTCTTCATTTGATCACAAGAGAGGTGGAAAGGCAGACCAAGATTGCATGAGTGCAGAACATGAAAAACATTTTCGATATTGAAAGGTTAAGAAGATAGATAGTGTTTTGGTGTACAGTTTTATAAAGTCGAAATGTGTTGGGTTTTTTGTTTTTTGGTTTTTTTTTTTGCAATTGTCAGTAAAGCTGTTCTTAACAATTATATGATCTAAGACTATTCCTGCTACTTACTGTTAAGCCTGCCAATATTGATATAATTTGATGAAGTAAATTATGTAGAAAGATTTAACAAACTGTCGCAAAGCCAGTGAGGCAAAAACCGCGGAGTTTCCTTCGTAAAGCAACTAATAAACCAAGTTATCAATGATTGGAATCAACTGCAGAGAGGGGCTTCCTCCTCCTCATTCGATGGGAAAATACACCGAGTTCTTAACTGCGAGGAAACGCCTAGAAACGTGACCACAAGTTCCCTCTAAAAAGAAAGCTACACCCTTACTATAGACAAGCATTGCTGCACTGAAGAACAACGTCGCTGAATTAACTTTCTACCGAAAATGATTATCTTTAAAATGATATTGTTCTCATTATTTACCGAGAGGTTACATGCATTTAGCTTAGATAAATGCCTCATTCTTTTCCGAAAAAATTACTTTCCTAATTATGTTTCAGTTATCCATAATAAGTCAAAACTCAAACGGAAGCAATTGTACAAAACGGAATGATCAAAAGTTTGTTATCAGAACAGTTCACTTTGTGTTTGGTTCCCTACTAGTCGGTTTGTACGGTAACTCTGTAAGTCACGCTTCAATTTCAAGATTAAGAATGAACAACTCAGCACCATAAACCAAAGGCCGTAACGGGGTGGGGTGCGCTGGGTGCACGTGCACCCCATTATAAAATGAAAATGCTAAAATCTTCACTTCAGGGGGGGGGGGGGCTTCGCAACCCTGGACCCCTACAGTGCCAGCCCTGGAAATCAACTAGGGACCATAAAGGCGGGGCCCAGACTCCTCGCTTAGTCCTTGTGCACCCCCACCCCAATGTAAATTCCTGGTTTACACCCTGGTAACATATGCAATTGTGTGGCAAGCGTCGAGAAAGTGGCGTGGTTAATGGCGTGGTTCAACTACGAACACATGGTATACATGGAACATACATATTCTTACACATAAAATTTGGTCAGAATACAAGAAAAAACAAAAACAATCATCCAAAAATCATAAAGGACAAGCCTAGTTCATCTTAATTCTTTATATCTGTTATGATAAATCACAGATTTTTAGCAACTTTAACATCTGGTTCGATAGTTCAAAAATAATTTTAGTCATGGGAATAATATTTGTTTATCTAACTTTTTCCGGATGTGTGTCAGGTATATTTCTATCATGTCTAAGAAGATAGAGAAATTTCGTCAACTATTTTTCCAGAATTACAATTTGTAACAAAAGTTTTCCACCATTGAAGCAGAATAGCTGTCATCTAGCCGGACATGATTTGTAGTTCGGGATTTATAAAGATTTTATCTCTCTATAAACTTTTCAAAACACACAAGTACCTTTCACATTCGAAATTCGATTTTTAGAAACTTAAAAAAGTACAGACACCCTAAGATGAAATATATTGTATATCAGATACATTTAATATAAATTGGCCTTGTACATGTAATCTTTGCTTTCACCCAGCAAATAATCCTTTTTGATTATTATCACCTTGGTGCCTAAGTGATCATTAATATAATAATCAACGCAATACAGAAAAAAATCTTCAATACGCAACCAGCCCATGGATTCATGTGTCAATTTCAATTAAATCTGTTTATTTTCTTCAATTATATTTTCTGTCCTTGTGCTAATACAATTTATTAACATTCACTCTCATGATAACGGTAACAGATAGCGGGATAACGAAAATGGGAAGCTATTCTTCTGAAACAAAGCATAGTCTTTGATTAATCCGACATAGATTACTCCAATAATCTCGATTTTCAAAACTCAATTTCGCAGTTATAACGACCAACTTATGAAAAAGTTCAATGACATTCAAATAGGAACGTTGGATTGTTACCAGTGGAAGATAAGACGTGGTAAGGTATGAAAGATCGGGTAATCAGTGTAACAAAAAAAAAAAAAAAAAAAAAAAAGGAGCGACACTGCTAAGTATGGAAATGACGTATCAAACAATTTTGGATTGTTGGAAATAGTAAAGACTCTAAACTGTGATTAGTCTCTTAATTGATATCAAAGCTAGATGTTTAATTTTTGGGGGAAAAAACTTAAGCTCTTCTATTGCAAACATGAATGGACCAATGCAACATAATGCTGACTGGTTATTGTATAATTAATTTGGTTTCTTAACATCTACTCTGAATCTGTTACATACTTGTTCGCAAGTAAACTGATTTTTCTATTTAGATTTTTTATTATTCCTTTTAATTAGTCTTAAACTGGTAGTAAATGTTTTTTAAGTAACTGAAGGATATATAAGCTGTAACGTGTGTTTTGTGTTTACAGTACTCCCATCAAACTAAGGGATAAGTGCTGATATATGTAAACGGTGATATTACATGTATACAATATTACATGGTCTACAATAAAGAAACGAAAACACCCTATACCTTTTTAGTAAAAATTTCCTGACGAAAAATGAGGGTTTCCGTTCCGCCCCCCCCACCCCCCTGACCGCCATGTGAAATTCTAAAACGACAAATAAATGAAAGAGGGATCGGTGGTCATGTTCAACCGAACTTTGGGCGTATGTCTTCACATGATAATAATGAAATTGATATCTTATAATATAACTATTTTATTCTTTAGTAAGAAATTGGAAATGAATTTGATAATTTATAAATTAATTCCCTTTTTTTTTTTATACAATAATCAGGAGTATCGTCCCGGTTTCTCGACTCGCCCCTGGCATTGGTTAACTTTGTAATTAATCACATATCTAATTAGCGAACACACCTTCAGTATATGGGGAACAAAATTGCTGGGTAATTTTTATTTTGGTAACGTTGTTAACCTCTTTGGTTTTTTTTCTCGATCGGGCATTGTTCCTCATTTTCATTTCAAATTGAAATGAAGTCGTTAATCCAGCTTTGCTGATTGCAACTTGGCATTTTCAATTGTTTGGTCTAGCCAAATGCCGATAGCGCATATATGGTAGAGTCTATCTTAACTTGTACATATTATACGAACATTGCAATTATTTTTAAAATGGTTTAAAAAAAAACCTAAATGGAAAATAATAATGATTTTGCTACTGAATATAATGACTAATTATTGAAAGTATTACAACTTTGTGAATAATTAGTAATTATAGCGTGAATCCTGTATATTGAATAATTCACCAGTTTCAACAACTAAAAGTTTCATGTTTGCTGATATACAAACAACTTACTTGTGCTATTTAAATCTTATTTACTTAGAAAATATTTTACGAAAAAATGATACCACACACTGGTTGGTATGATCTCATACAATGTATGTTGAATTATGTTATTTTTTTTTTACTCTTACCTTTCGTCTAATCAGAGGTTTATAGTCCCCTGAATCGCTCGATGCTCTGAACCCCCCAGCCCGCATACTCCTCTTTCCTTCTCCTCAATTTTATTCAAAGAACTCATGACGCGTGATAGATAATCCCTTTTTTTTTCAAACAGCCAAAAATCTATCAGCACCCCCGTGCGATAACCGTTCTGCTGCAGCGAGCCTTGCCAATTAATGCCTCAAGACGACTGGTTAGCCCTCTCTATGTTTCCCGAAAGCGGTGGACTTTAATCGAAGAAAGACTGGGTGTTTCTTCGTATGCAGGAAACCGTTTTAATCTCGATTTTCGCATCATACACAGTGTCAAGGTTTCAATATATATTTGTCCTGCCTTATCCGTCAAATGTCTGACCTGGGTTAAGGTTTATCCATTGAAGAGAAACATTAGAGATGTCTGTGTGGATTGGGATCTTTTTCTGTTCGGTTACGTATCTGTTTTATCATCTCGGAGTAGCTATCCTTTTCCACCTAAATTTCGCTGTCTTTTAGCGATAGTAAAATTTCTTCTTATTAGCCTCTCGAATCTGTTTGGTTGGTAACACCGTAATTAAAATTTTTGAAACTGATCGTGGCAAATTGCATAAAATTTTGGCGATTCTTCATATGTTTTTTTTTTCTGTCCTGAATTATTCAACAGAAAAGATACATCGCGGTAAATTGAAATTTCCACTACGACACAACGCGCTGCTCCTTTTCCCGTTTAAAACTGACAATGATTACAGTGTTCCATTAATTGGCAGATATTTTCACAGTTATGACCGGCCTATCGTTAAATCATTAAAAGACGCCAGTCTGTTTCTTTTCCAAATTTCCTCTAATGGAAGGCATCGTCACACGTGGTTGCTTGTTTTAGCAGAGTCAAGTGCACCATTTTACCGTATACGTTTTACCGTTTTTAGTAATAATGACTCAAGTTTTGAATCTGTCTATTGTTTAATTGTAAGGTATTAGATTGCATCTTGAATAAATTAATTGTCACATGTCAGTCTTTTGACCCTCTTTAATTCTGCCGTAGTTACTTGGTAAATACAATGGATTAATTATTAGTAAAAAAAATATTGACCGTGATTTTTAACACAAAAAACTGTGAAATAGCAAAGTGGGATGAGTTATGCGAATCTTGCCCTAGATAAACTAAAACTGTTAATAAATCATAGATCGAGCAATCAAACAGTATATATTAATAATAATGTTTATATGTCCCTTTGAAAATAATGAAATATTTACACGTAGTTGTCATAAGTACTTACCTAACTGTGGACGTCATAAAGTAAGGAGTTAATTTCTTGGAAGATTCTCTAATTTTCCTTCACAAGTGTGTGCTACCTCCCCCCTCCCCCACTGTCCCGAGAAATCAGTTTTGAAGTACATGAACGCATCATACAATTTTTTTCACTATGCTCTTCTCACTCTGACCGTTTTATGTATTCTGCACAATCAAAAACAACACCTGTATCCGTGATAGATATCCACATTTTGAATAGGCTAGTCATTTCTAAAAGTTGTGCTAAAGATATGAAATTCACTCATTTTGGTAAATAAATTCCATATTCAAATGAAATGAAGACGTAGTGCTAACACAAACCTGTTTTTTTATTTAAGTCATACCTGAATAAATGAATACTTTAGATAAAAAAAATAAAGGTAGAGAGAGAGAGAGAGAGAGAGAGAGAGAGAGAGAGAGAGAGAGAGAAGAGAGAGGAGAGAGAGAGGAAGAGAAGAGAGAGAGAGAGAGAGAGAGAGAGAGAGGGAGAGGAGGAGAGAAGGATGAGAGAGAGAGAGGAGTAGAGAGAGAGAAATTTCCCGGCCACTGTCATTTATTGCGTGAACGCCGGGAGAAGAAACGAATACTCACCATACACTAAATCTGCCCAAACCTCGCCGCTCAACCCATTATTATGATTTTATCATGTTCAAACGAGGAATTGAGACGACGAATATAAATTGTTAAAGAGCTCACGAAGACTTAGTGTTTCCTCTAGATAGATTCCAAGTGTATAGTGATGAGACGCCCCCACACCTTTTGGCATAAGTTAATGCTTATAAACCTTACAGTGCGACTTACAGAAGACGCAAAGCCACTCTGTTGCACAGATTGTCGGTCCTTGCTCTCCCTTGATGTAAGATAGAATGAAGGGCGCAGTAAAAATCAGAGTATATGGCTATTGCAGAAATACATCAGTACAATCTTAGTATGTACATAGCTACATGTGCCCTAAATTACTAATGTGAAGCAAGGAGGCAGTCGGGAATCAATACCCCCGTTTTTAATTACAAATGATGTGTCTTAATTATCTGTGTTATTGCAGAAGCATGTGACATCTTTTAATATTAATCAACATATTGAAGCTTGTCTTAAATACTGCTACTGTTACGTTCAATATGCTTTTCCCCCGGAATTTGCCGGGTTTTGAGCAACTAAGCGAAACCTCTCAATACCCTACCCGAGAAAACTACTCCTCTTGGGAAAAAAATCAGTCAAATTGGTAAGATCATGAAAAAATGTTCCTTCTGTAGAAATATGGCTTTATCAAGTCCATGTACTTACTCGACTGACAGGCACGCGGGGAAGACATATGTTTCGCCTCCAGGAACGTACTTTATTGTGGTTTGCGCCTCAAGGGAGTGTTTCACCTGGGGGGCGTCCCGTTGGGCCGGCGGGGGTGCAAGTTTGGGCCTGCAGTCGGGCTCTTATGGCCTTTGAGCGGCAAAGGGGGTCTTTGGTCGTGCCACCGTGTGTGTGTGTACGGGACCTCGGTTTTTTTTTTGCGGTCTAATAGAGGCACCTCTCTGTTTGGTCCGCCTCTTGCGATGGGCAAGGGGGGTGCTGAGGACCTATTCTAGCATCCCCCGTCCGCCAGGCATAGACATATTTAAAAAAACCGCTAACTTCAGGCAGTATGCCGTTATGAGGCATATTTCTTCAGAGCAGACTGTGTTTTATCATTTCATGGATTGCTATATGGGGGAATCTGGGTCCAATGGGCAATGCCTCCATAATCTCGTACAAAATCCACATTTCATGTCAATGATTTTGTCTTGTGTATTGGCATTCCATACTAAGGGGCTATATCAAAACCATTTTAATTACTAACGGGACAGTTTATTACTACGACATAAGTTAATTCATGTAGAGTGGGTTCACCTTTCTTAACTAGGTAGACCTTATTTATTTGACCTTATTTATTTTCACAAGGTGCTTTAACCTACTTACTCATGGTGGGGTATTTGTATCCACCTATTACCTTCAACGATAACAAAGCACTGGCTGTTGGTGAACCAGTTGAGTTGGGGTGGCGACGAACACGCCGACAATGCAGGTTCAAAAGAACCTAGCAACGCCACCCAAAGGGAGCGCTCAGGACCAAAAATACAACCTTGGTGACGGTCGGCAGTAACCCCAACTCAAATGGTCACAACAGCCAGTGCTTGTTATCCGTGAAGGTAATTAGGGTGGATACCAATTACCACCAACCATTGAGTGAAGTAGGTTAAAGCACCTTAAAATAAATAGGTCATACCTAGTTAAGAAAGGTTGAACGCCCCTCTACATGACATTAACTGTATGTGTAGTAATCAAAACTGTCCCGTAGTAATTAATGTTTGATAGCCCCGCTTAGTATGGAATGCAATACAACAAGACAAAATCATTGACATGAAATGTGGATTTTGTACGGAGATTATTGGGAGGCATGCCCATGGACAGATTCCCCCACTCATAGTCTAATCTGAAATGATAAAAAACAAGTCCCTGCTCGAAGAAATATGCTTCCATAAGCGCTAATAACTGCCTGAAGTTAAGCGGTTTTTTTAAAAGTATGTCTATGTCCTTGCGGACTGATCTAGAATAGGTCCTCAGCACCCCTTGCCCCATCGCAAGAGGCCGACCAAAAAACAAGAGAGTGCCTCTGATGAGACCGCAAAAACCGAGGTCCCGTACACCACACACGGTGCACGACAAAGACCCCCTTGCTCAAGGCCATAAGCCCCGAGTGCAGGCCCAAACTGCAGCCCCGCCGGCAACGGGACGCCCCCGCAGGTGAATACACTCCCTTGAGGGAACGCAAAACCAGATAAAGTACGTTCCTGGAGGGCGAAAAACATATGTCTTCCCACCGTCTGTCAGTCGAAGTAGTACATGGACTGATAAGCCATATTTCTACGAGAACATTTTTTCACTGATCTTTACCAATTGCTGATTTTTTCCCCAGAGAAGTTCTCGGTAGTGGTATTTGAGAGTTTCGCTTATGCTCAACCCGGCAAATTCCGGGAAAAAGCATATTGAAATCGTAACCGTTAGCAGTTAATTTAAGAACAAGCTTCATATGTTGAATTAATATATATCAAGATGTACATCGTTCTGCCCATAAACAGATAATTTAAGCAACACAGTCCCTGTAAATAAAAACGGGGGTATTGGATTCCGACTGCCTCCTTGCATTCACATTAGAATTTTAGGGCACATGTAGCTATGTACACTTACTAAAGATGTACTGATGTATTTTCTGAAATAGCATTAACTGCTGATTTTTACTGCGCCTCATTTCTTAACATCAAGGAGAGCGGACCCGCGGGGACAACCTGTGCAACAGAGTGGCTGCGTCCTCTGTAAGTCGCACTGTAGGGTTTATAAAGCATTAACTTATGCAATGTGGGGGGCGTCTCAAGTCACTATAACACTGGATCTTATCTAAAGAAAATCTCAAGCTTCGTGAGCTCTTTATGACAATTTATATTCGTCCCCGTCTCATCCTCTTTGAAACATTGATAAAATCGATAATATGGTGAGCGGGAGGTTGAGGGCAGATTTATTGGTATTGTGTATCGTTCTTCTCCGGCGTCACGAAATAAATGGACGTGGCCAGGAATTTTCTCCTCTCTCTCTCTCTTCTCTCTCTCTCTCTCTCTCTCTCTCTCCCTCTCTCTCTCTCTCTCTCTCTCTCTCTCTCTCTCTTCCTTCTACTCTCTCTCCTCCTCTCTCTCTTATTCTCCTCTCTCTCTCTCGTCTCTCTCGGTCTCTCTCTCTCTCCTCCTTTATTTGTTTTTTTATCTAAAGTATTCATTTAATTCAGGTAATGTAACTTTAAAATAAAAAAAAGGTTTGTTTGTAGCACTAACGTCTTCATTTCATGTTGAATATGGAATTTTGTTACAAATGTGATTTTCATAACTCTTTTAGCGAAACTTTTAGAAATGACTAAGCTTTATTCAAAATGTTTGATATCTTTACGGTAATACAGGTGTTGTTTGAATGTGCAGAATACATAAAACGGCAGATGAGAAGGCATGTGAAAAATAAAATGTATGATGGTTCATGTACTTTTCATAACTGATTTGTCTCGGGGTGGGGGAGGGGGGGGGGTAGCACACTGTGAAAGAAAATTTAGAGAATCTCAAGAAAATTAACTCCTAACTTATGAAGTCAAACGTTAGAGGAGTACTTATGACAACTACGTGTAAAATATTCAATTATTTTTTTCAAGGGACATATAACATTTATATAAGTAGTATACTGTGTGATGGCTCGGATATATTTGATTTATTAACAGTTTTAGTAATATCTAGGGCAGATTCTTCATATCATCCCACTTTGCTATTTTCAACAGTTTTTTGTTAAAATCACGGTCAAATATTTTTTACAATAATAATCCATTGTATTTACCAGTAACTACGCAGATTTCAAGAGGTAAAAGACTGACCAGTTTGAACATAATTTATCAAAGACTGCAATCTAATTACCTACATTAAACAATAGACAGAATTCAAAACTTGGGTCATTATTCTAAAAAGCGGTAAACCGTTAACCGGGTATATGTGCCTTGACTCTGTAAACAAGCACACGTGTGACGGATGCTCCATTAGAGGAAATGGAAGAAAAGCTGCGTCTTTTAAATGATTTAAACGATCGCCGGTCATTACTGTGAAATATTCCACATTAATGACACTGTAATTCAATTGTCCATTTAAAACGGGAAAAGGAGCAGCGCGGTGTGGTCGTAGTGGAAATTTCAATTTACGCCGATGTATCTTTTCTTGTTGAATATCAGGAGAAAAAAAACATAATGAAGAATCGCCAAAATTTCTATGCAATTTGCCGACGCATACAGGTTTTCAAAAAATTGTTTATACGGTGTACCAACCACAACAGATTCGAGAGGCTATATAGAAGAAATTTTACATAGTCGCTAAAAGCCAGCGAAATTAGGTGGAAAGGATAGCTATCGGAGAGATAAGACAGATACTAACCGAACAGAAAAGATCCCAATCCACACAGTACATCTCTAATGTTTTCTCCTTCATGGCATAACTTAACCAGATCAGACATTTGACGGATAAAGGCGAGGACAAATTATATTGAACCTTGACACCTCTGTGCGACAATCGGATTAAACGTTCCCTTGCATACCGAAGAACCCAGTCTTCTTCGATTAAAGTCACCGCTTCGGAAACATAGAGAGGGCTAAAACAGCGTCTTGAGGCATTAATTGGCAAGGCTTCGCTGCAGCAGAACGGTGTATCGCAGGGGGTGCTGATAGATTTTGTGTTTGAAAAAAGGGGATTTATATCACCGTCATGAGTTCCTTTGTAAAATTGAGGAGAAGGAAAAGAGAGTTGCGGGGCTGGGGTTCAGCGCACAGAGGATTCAGGGGACTTAATCCTCTGAATGACGGGAAGTAAGAGTAAAAAAAAATAATCATAATTCAACATGAAGCATTGTATGAGAAATCATAACAAACATGTTGTTGATATACATTTTCGTAAATATTTCTAAGTAATAATAAAGATTTTAAAATGAAGCACAAGTTAAGTTGTATTGTTATCAGAAACATGAAAACTTTTAGTTGTGACTGTGAATATTTCATATACCCAGTGATTTCAACCGCTATATTACTAATTATTCACAAATTGGTAATTATTCCAATAATTAGTGCAATATATTCAGTAAGCAAATATTTGATTATTTCCATTAGGGTTTTTTAAAACCATTAAAAATAATTGCAATGTTCGTTATAAATATGTTACAACTAAGATAGATTAAAATATATGCCGCTATCGGCAAATTTGCTGAGACACAAATTGAAATGACAGTTGCAATCGCCAAGTGGATAATCGCTTCATTTCAATTTGAAAGTAAAATGAGACCAATGCCCGATCGAGGAAAAAAACAAGAGGTTAACAAGTACACAATAAAAATTCCCAGCAATTTTGTTCCCATATAACTTGAGAGGTGTGTTCGCTAATAGATGTGATTTAATTACAAAGTTAACCAAATGCCTAGGCGAGTCGGCAACCGACGATACTCCTGATTATTGTATAAAAAAAAAAAGGGATTAAATTATAAATTATCAAAAATTCATTTTCCAAATTTTATAAAGGATTAAATAGTATACATTTATAAAGATATCAATTTCATTATAATCAATGTGAAGACTACGCAATGTCTGTGAAATGACCGATCCCTTTCTTTCATTTTTTGTCGTTTTAGAATTTCAACATTGGCGGATCAAGGGGGGTGGGGGGGGGAGAACGGGGAAACCCTCATTCTTTCGTCAGGAAATTTTGACATAAAAAGGTATAGGGTGGTTTTCGTCTTATTGTAGACATTGTATATTGTATACATGTAATATCACCGTTTACATATACATATACATGCACTATCCCTAGTTGATGAGTACTTGTAAAACACAAACACACTCTACAGCTTATATATCTTCAGTATTAAAATAAATCAATACCAGTTTAAGTACATAATAAAAGGAATAATAAAAAATCTAAATAGAAAAATCAGTTGTACTTGCGAACAAGTATGGTACAGATCAGAGTAGATGTTAAGAAACAAATTAATTACAAAACCAGTCAGCATTATGTGCATTGGTCCATCAATGTTTGCAATAGAAGAGCTTAAGTTTTTCCCCCCAAAATTAAACATCTAGCTTTGATATCAATTAAGAGAACTTAATCACAGTATAGTTGTTACTATTTCCAACATCCAGAAATTGTATACGTCATTTCCATAAAGCTTCTCATTTTAGAATATAGTACATATATACTTAGCAGCTGTTCGCTCTTTATTTTTTTTTTTACACTGATTACCTGATCTTTCAATACCTAGCCACGTCTTATCTTCCACTGGTAACAATCCAACGTTCCTATTGAATGTCAATTAGAACTTTTCCATAAGCTGGTCGTTATACTTGCGAAATTGGGGTTTTGAAAAACGAGATATTATTGGATGTATCTATGTCGGATAATCAAAGACTATGCTTTGTCAGAAGAATAGCTTCCCATTTCGTGGTATCCCGCTATCTGTTACCGTATTCATGAGAGTGATATCAGGTTAATTAAATTGATTAGCACCAAGACAGAAAATATTAATTAAGAAAATAACAATAATTGAAAATGACACATGAATCCATGGGCTGGTTGCGTATTGAAGGATTTTTTTCTGTATTGCGTGATTTATCTAATATTTAGATTGATCAACTTTAGCACCAAGTGATAATAATCAAAAAAGGATTATTGCTGTGAAGCAAAGATTACATGTACAAGGCCAATTTATATAAATGGTATTCTGATATTACAATATATTTCATCTTAGGTGTTGTACTTTTAAGCTTTCTAAATCGAATTTCGAATGTGAAAGGTACTTGTGTGTTTTGAAAGTTTTATAGAGAGAAAAATCTTTATTAAATCCCGAACTACAAATCATTGTCGGTAGATGGACAGCNGCTTTCTAAATCGAATTTCGAATGTGAAAGGCACTTGTGTGTTTTGAAAGTTTTATAGAGAGAGAAATTTTTATTAAATCCCGAACTACAAATCATCGTCGGGTAGATGGACAGATATTCTGCTCAATGGAAAACTTTGTACAAATTGTAATCTGGAAAAATAGTTGACGAATTTCTCTATCTTCTAGAATGTAGTACTCTGACACACATCCGAAAAAGTTAGATAAACAAATATTATTCCCATGACTAAATTATTTTGAACTATCGAAACCAGATGTTAAGTTGCTAAAAATCTGTGTTTTCATAACAGATATATATAGATTGATGAACTAGCTTGTCCTTTATGATTTTGATGATTGTTTTTGTTTTCTTGTATTTCTGACCAAATTTTATGTGTAAGAATATGTATTGTCCCCATGTATACCATGTGTTCGTAGTTTTGAGAGAACAAATGGACCACACCATAAACCACGCCACTTTCTCGACGCTTGCCTTCACAATTGCATATGTTACCAGGGTTGTAACCAGGATTTACATTG
>CAJDSM010019679.1:3738-14472 GCA_903981925.1 Ostrea lurida
TTCAACGACAAGTACATAGTATATATGATATTATATCATGGTTTGGACACAATTACTAATTACTAGTTTGCCGAGGACTAAGTAAATGATTAATTACTGAGTCCTGGGTGTATTGGTAAACATAGTCCGGGCTGCCAATAGCAGCCGGAGTTGCCGAGCTGACGAAGGGGGGGAGAGTGCGGGGGGTGCTTGCCTCTCCTGCTGTGGGGTCCGGGGTCTCCCCTGGGAAATTTTTCAAAAATCTTGATGCAAAATCTGGCATTTCCATTCATATTTGAGACAAATAAATGAAGAAATTTGTGAGCCAATTTTAGGCCTTATTTACGACTGATTCTCCCATAATATCTAGTTGAACATGAACAAGATGTTACAGTTTCAATTCTTTTAACACTGGATTTTTACATCAAGCTCAAAATTATTTATTTAAAATCATTAGGATATCTTTTCATGTTGATTAAGCCATCCATCATTTTTCATCATCATCAATTTAGGTTTAATTATTGTAGTAGTCCACCGGACTACTTGCATAAATGATATTTTGGTAGTCAGAGACAAAATTTCGTAGCCTCGGCTACCCGACTAGGGTTAGGTCGAACCCTGATATATAACACACATACACACATGTATATTAAAATTTTATGATCTTTGCATTAACAACATTGGTTATGAGTTTTTCCCAACTGGCAATCTTTTTGGAGTGGTTTGCGACAATGCATGAGAAGTGAACATAACTATCTTAAAATAGTCCTCTCAACCACCCGAGACTGATTCAAAATCAATATCAAAATTGTGTGAAATTATTTCATATATGATATTATCAGTATGATATATATATATGGAACAATCTTTTTAAAACTATTACAAGCTTTATACTTCAATGGATTTGCTTTTACATCTAATAGATTTCACATTATTTAAGTTTTGAAACACTGCTTGCTTTCTCACGGTGACTCATGGGTGCTGGTACATGTACATGCAAAAAATAATTGAATAACATTTCAAGGTCAATACATGTACGTAACTGAGAGTGTACCTCTTTAATATCCTGAAGCAGGGATAGGTATGTTCTCTCACTTTCCAAAATTCCTTTCACAAGAATTTTTCTCATGTGAAGCTTCTGGTCTCTAACTTTCCTTGCGCTGCTAATACTCATGGTTCTAGGGATTTCAGGCTACAAAATCAAAAAAAAAAATTCAGAATGTTCAACATTGTTGATAATTAGTAACATTGTTGATTGCACAATATGCAACCATGACCTATATGCACATCTTGATAACCTAATCACTTGGAGAAAAATTCCACACCACAGAATCCATTTGATAAAAAAAGGTTTTTTTGGTAAAAATTTGGGGGTTTTTTGTAGTTTTTTTTATTATTTGATATCATCAAAATGACTTTCAAGTNGTACCACAGAATCCATTTGATAAAAAAAGGGGGTTTTTTGGGTAAAAATTTGGTTTTTTTGTAGTTTTTTTTTTATTTGATATCATCAAAATGACTTTCAAGTCTTGATATATGAAAAGATCTGTAAGTTTTAAACTACTACTCTACCTCGTTATCACTTGCATCTTCAGAATCCACCCCTGAAGCCTCCAGGATCAAGCGACACTTTCCATCAGGCTCTTCCTTCTGTCGAGTATTTACTGCCTCAACCTTCACATCAGCTAAAATGGCAGAGAAAGAAATTTGCTTGAAAATTACTGCCATCATGAAACTGAATAATGAAGATAACTTCAGTTTTTAAGACAGCGTCTCTTATTATAAAAAGAATAACTTCTCAACCCCCCAAAAAAGTGATTAATTCAAAAAATTTATGATCAACTTAATACCTAGATTAAATATGCATGTAATATGTACTTACATGCAAAAAGAATTAAAAAAAAATAATTTCTCTGCTAAATTACATGACTGATGAAATTAAATTCAATATTTTACTTTATCAAAGTATTATAGTGTAATTTAAGTATTGAAGAAATTGAAATTGATCATAATCTAGGAAAGAAATAAAATAAAATTACATGAAATGAACACGAGTTTCCCACTCCGTTTCGTGATTTTAAATCTGAACATATTTATGTCTTTAGTGGAGCCCTGCACCCCATCAAAAGTTCATACAACAGTAAAATGGATTTCCCAATTTCAATATGAACACCTGAATGAAACATTTCAATTGGGTGACTTGGTCATATTTTAAATCTCAACAGATAAACTCGCAACTTCATTCATTGTTTACACAAATAGGTGAAATGGGTGGAGTTTTTAAAATCATTTCATGGCTACAACACAGGGGGTACAATATCATTGTACTTTCTGTTCTATTTTTCGAAATGGAGTGATTCACTGCCTTTATAGAGACAGGCACAGACACTTGTGATACTAAATATGTTTTGATTGAACACGGAAACGCACAATGCCAACACAAAGCAAGACGATTTCCAACAAATGTTTTTGCAATAGTTTGATGGCCATCAAATACGTGATGACCAAATTTTGTGTGTAACTACAGAAATGGGATGATTTTTGTAGGAATGACTAATGTGGTGGTACACTTTGTTAAACTGTCATATGACATGACTAACTCTAAGTAGATACACACATATCCATGTCACTAAATGTCATGATATTGCTAAATCTTATCCCCCTGAATCATGCATATTTATTCTTAACAGCTGCTGTGTTGTAGATTTAATCCCTTTACTTTAGCAGCCTGCACTTTTTTTATTGAGGGGCAGGAGAATTGAATTTCTTGTGGAGTTTCGTCTGAATGTTAGATTGGATTAAGAGTAATAAATTCCCTGGTATGTAATCTATTTCATCCATCCAATCCAAAGTCATAAAAACTGAATAAAATCCCCATTCACACATTTGATTTGATAGATCTAATCTTTTTATCTCAGACATGCATTACAGAAACAGGCTTTGAGTTCCCATCCACTGCCTATCTACAATACACTAGCTATTATACTTAATGAAAATCTTGTATTGACATTGTACAGGAAAGCAGAGTCAACCAAATTTAAGCATGTTAAGTGGAAGTGGTTAATTGTCAGTGGTGTCACTTCACACTGGTTGANTAGAGTCAACCAAATTAAGCATGTTAAGTGGAAGTGGCTCATTGTCAGTGGTGTCACTTCACACTGGTTGATTAATCACTTAAATGGCCTGGCTTGTAAAGTCTTATAATAATTAAATATTAAATATGCCAAGTGAAGTGGGGTTTCAAATTGGGGTCATGGTGTGGTTGTACCATTATAAGACTTGTGGTATACCGTTAATATGGTGGTGCACAGTTCTTGAAATATATACTGTGGTATCAGACATTTTGAGATTTTTTATCGATGTCCAATGAACTTTATCATTCTTAAGAAATTTTAATTAGTCAAATCCTTAGACTGGTAAATTTCAAGAACACTGGTGGTTGTGTGATGGAATGGTGGTGTCATGAGGTGGTGGTATGATGTGGTGGTTGTTGTGTGATGGAGTGGTGTTGTCATGAGGTGGTGGTGTGAGGGATGGTTGTTGTGTGATGGCAGTCGGTTGGTGTCAGAGGTTTGGTCGGTATTCGATGTGGTGGTTGTTGCTGTTGATGGAGCTGGTGGATGTCATGAGTAGTGTTGGTACTGATAGTGGTGTTGTAGTGATGGAGTGTGGTGGTGTGATGTGGTTGTTGTGTGATGGATTGGTGCTGTTATGAGGTGGTGGTGTGATGTGGTGGTTGTTGTGTGATAGATTGGTGGTGTGATGTGGTTGTTGTGTGGTGGATTGGTGGTGTGATGTGGTGGTGGTTGTGTGATGGATTGGTGGTGTCGTAAGAGGTGACTAAATCGGGTGGTCCTTCAAAACTGAGGCCCCGTGTCACAGCAGGTGTGACACAATATAAAGATCCCTCCCTGCTCAAAGGTCGCAAGCGCCGAGCATAGGCCTAAATTTTGCAGCCATGCAATCACCAGCAATCTGGTAACGCCTCCAAAGGAGTGAAATATTCTCAGGAGAGACGATAAAGCTGTGGTATGATGGGGTGGTGGCATTATGGGATTGTGGTGTGATGGGGTAGTGTCATGATGGGATTGTGGTGTGATGGGGTAGTGTCATTATGGGATTGTGGTGGGTGTCATGAAGTGATGGTGCCACGAGATGGTGGTGCCACAAGGAAGTGGTGTCACAAGGTCAATTTGTCTGTTACTATAAAATGGGAATAATCTAACATTATGTTCATTTGTATATTGATAGAAAAACATTCCACAATGGTAGCCTTGGAGAAGATTCTGTAGACCTTATTCACTTAAGACAACACCCTGCTGGAATAGGTGTATATAACTGTCTACACTAGCAACCCCCCCCCCCACAGAGCTTACCATCATGCATGTATTATGAAATTACAGTGGATTTTTGATAATGTTCTGGGATTTTGTTTTTCATTTTCAAGCTTATAATATTACCAGTACAAATATAAAGGAAGCCCTACAGGAGGAAGAAATACCAAAAAAAAAAAAGAGAGAGAAGAAAAGTTAACAAAGAGTGCTGCTATAATGCTTGAAAACTCTAATAATAAATTCCTTTAACTCGAAATAACAACACTTATAGTTCTGAAATGTGTGCCAAAACATTTCCTTATTCATCCGAAATAGATTCAAAATCATGGTTACACTCTACCTCAAATCTGACATCTGAAGCAAAAGGGAAATTAAGTTAAAAAAAAAGAAAGAAAACAAACAAAACACAAACAAACGAAAAACAAGAAACAAAAAAAAAATCAAAAAAAAATCATCCATAAATATAAATTTAAAAAATTCACACTGAAAATGAAAAAAAAATTGGAACATATTTTGAACGATTTGTAAACTTAAAAATGAAATACTGCTGGCCTAAGGTTGCAAATTCATTACAGATAGAACAGATGGTGTTTATATTGGAACATAACCATTTGATAGTCCTATATTCCCGCAGGATGACTCAGCTTCCTTCTTCAGGCAAATTAAACGTCCATTTCCTTAAACTTGCTATCTCCTCCTAGCACCCTCACTATGCTTAGATATAATTACAGATCTAGAAGAGTGCTTAGCTTCAGAATTTTAAAATTTTCATCAAAAGTATTTGAATGATATGCTAAAAGACATGAAAATGTATGTCTACTACCGGTATTATATGAATATCTTCTTAATAACAAGGAAATATTAAACACTACATATTACAATTGACACCACTAACTTCAAAGACAATTAATCAGACAAACGGTTCACAAAGCCCCCAAAATTATGCAATTTGAATTGAAACATAGTATTTAAAATTTCCTCCTGTAGATCCCATGATGGTAACCTTTTCCAAATAATGTACACACATAAAGACTAAAGATTTCATTGTCAATTACTTCAATCGTAGTCTGAACCTTTTGACAACTTCAAGGACATCTGTTTACAGTGTGTACTGTTATCTCGTATGTATGTACACAGATAATGATTAGATAGAAAAACCAATTCAAAGTATTGCACTTTTTATCTAAAGCTGTACCGTAAGTTATCATGATCTGGTATGTTTTAATGAGCNCAAGTAAAACTGTGAGTTATCATGATCTGGTATGTTTTAATGAGCGAACGTGTATATACATGTAGATGCAACAGTATCCCATCTACTGGGTACAGACATTTTTCAACATTACTAACACTGTTGCTTATATATTTCCTCCTATAACATTTGATATCTGAGTTATTTGCAAACAAAACAAATACAGTCAAAACTTGAACTGTAAATGCAAAAATATATGATTATATATCACATGCATACTAATGATATGTTGTACAGTTAAATACGTATACTATTGTTCCCAAAGAGNCAGTATCTCGTAGCTGATATCTCGAATACCAAGGCTTAGTCAAAGTGATTTGGGAGTCCCAACCAATAATTCTTTGAGTGTTTTACTCTTGGTATTGACAGTCATGGAGATATCATATTTTCAACTTTATATCTTTTCAGTTACCAATTTTAAATGTCTATACTGTTACCATGGTTACTTTCTTTTTAAGCAGTTAAAGAACATTTCAAAGGCATGGGATTTTTTTTATTTATTATAGTTTGAAATATCCTCAGATATCTTTTAAAGTAGCATAATCTGTATCTTTTGAATTTATTACACTGTGATTTCTTTAAGGAAATCAAATATATTAACGGTTAAAAATGTGAACCACGAAATCTGTCCGGTCAAAATGTAAACAACAAGCGAGTAATAAGCCTAAAAAGACGTGTTCAGTTTCATAAATGGAGGGATTGAAAGTCATAAACATGCAATCTCCTTATATGAAGTTAGAGATTTCCAAATCACGCTTGAAGATTTTGTAGTAAATAGCTTATATTCGACGTATTTTGAACTGTAAATCAAAATATATGATAATATCACATGCATAATTATGATATGTTGTTTAAATACGTATACTATTGTTCCAAAGAGAAAAAGGCCACACATGTGTAACATCCACAAAACAATAATACAGTACTGCGCCATGCCTACATCTCAGGCGACTTTGTTGTTTTTCTAGGTTTGGTAATATCATAGATAATTAGAAACCAAGTGCTTTAATTGTTCTTTTGTATCTTTTTGCTTTTAATATTGTAATTACGTACGAAAGCATAACTTTATTAGATGTATACATAGAAAAAAAATCTGAAACATTTAATTTTTCGTAAAGATACAGATTATTGCTACTTTAAGGTTTTTTCAGTAACATCGAGTTTCGAGATAAAGGAGGTTTGACTGATAACAAATACCATATGCTTCATTAGCAGGTCTAAAATCAAATTTGCTCTTGTTTTCATACCCTACCCAATGCTAAATTATATTCCCTGTTCAAGAGATTTTTGAATATACATATATATGTTATTGTTAGCATAGTCTTGTATTTGCTTCAGAGAAAACTGACATTAAAGTTGCTTGCACATCAACTGAAATCTTCCAGTGGGAAATAAAATCTCCCAATTTGAGCCCCTCCTGTCCCTTCTGCTAAAAACTTAAAATCTCTTGTATAACTGATATAAAAAGTTGCTTACACATCAAGTGAAATGATTCAAATCAGAATGGTGAGAATCAATATAACCTGTAGGAGATTGCCATCAGAATATGTCTCTTTGTGTAGTCCGATTTATTTTCTACCAACCCACCCAAATTTAGTGAATTTAGAGTTACTATTTTTGGCAACTGCAGAAGAAATCTCTTGTGTATTTCAGAGTAATCTGTATACTACATGTATGATTTCACATTCATTATGTGATCATAGTGAAACGGAAGTACAACTACTGCAAAATCAATCAATATTATTATACAACCTGGATTGTTTCCAGGTTTTCACTCAATATTTATCATGATGTGTACATATTTCACTCTATTCAACAAGAAATATCCTATAGCTCCAGGTTCTACTAAATTTGAATCCATGTGCCAAAAGCTATCTCTCCAATTTTCCCATCTGTTGCATAAAGATGTAAATTTGAACATGTTGAGAAAGTGCATAATCTGCTAGCAACAGGGTTGCAGAAATTTTCCACAAGATGTGTATAGACTGAAATAAAGGAAATTCACTTCAGGAATATTGTAAATCCTAGGCCTATTATGTATACAATAAAAGCAAATATCTCTCTCTCGCTCTCTCTCTCTCTCTCTCTCTCTCTTCTCTCTCTCTCTCTCTCTCTCTCTCTCTCTCTCTCACACACACACACAAGCATGTACAGTACATTGTAGGTCCCCCCATCTGATAAGAAAAAATGTTTAATAGTGTACTTGTTACTGAAAATAGAAACACATTACCAAAATATCACCTAGTAATGCATATTGGAATGACAAAATATAATACAGTAATTGTTGTACTAATTAAACTGCATACATTACTATTAATGCTTTACAAGTGTATGATTAATAAAGAACCTGAAACTGTTCTCTATGCCAGTAGGGACAATGAATATATGTGTAAACAGGAAGAAATCTATTTTTAATACGCAATGTATGACACTTTGTGTCCTTCTCTGCAAGCAGCTGGATAACACGACTTAATTAATTAATTAAGCCAAAGGAATCAAATGAAATTTCAAAGTTTAGACCGATTCTCAATGGTGATCAGAATGGCTAGTTCAAATGCAAATTTCTTCTTAAACACCGCGGTCACAGAATCATGTATTTGTACAAAATATTAAGGCGTGTAAGACAATACCCCAGGCTTATCTTTCATCAATTTACATACCATTACCTAACCCACATTTGATAAGTGATACATATAAAGGTACAGTGAGCATGTGATGTATATTAATTAATGTATAAAGCGCAATCATAGAAAACTATCAAAACATTTTTGTCCAATGCAGTTTTAAAAACATGATATATGTATGCACTCTAAAATTGTCAGGTATTACCACACATGTAGTGCAAAGTGCATTTGCAACTGCACTTCCTCAATTTATAAAACCTACATTCAGTATGTTTGGTGTATGTGTTTCGCATACTTACGTTGGTCTAGGACCAGAAGCACGGTCATCTTCTGGATGTCCTCTGGGAGATTCTCCAGCCTGGGGTCATTAGGACCAGTTGTTTTGGAATGGACCACCTCCCACTGGTCACACTGAGTGTCAGATATGGTGTCCGCACTAGACAGGCTCGAGTCACTGGATTTCTTGGTTCCCTTGGTAACATTATTGTCAAATTATTTCAGAAGCCCCGATTATCTTGGTCCTCCTCCTCATCGAGATTCATACACTGTAGCTTTTTTCTGGTTAAGAGGAGTCCACAGAAAAATTTCATAGTCGTCTCGATCTCAGTCTGTTCCTTTTTGCTTAGTACTGGGATGCTTTCTGACTAGATTGTTTGAACTTCTTCACCTGCAGTAAAGTCACTGCTGAGATTGTTTAAACCCTGTAGAATATAACTTCACCACTACTCGACTTTTCCTTTCCTCCATCACTTAACCTGAATTTTCTAACATGGTTTTGTCATGTTCCTCAGAGGTGTTTGGAGAGCTACCTGTATGACTTAAGCAATACTGTCAAAATTTTCTAAGAATTTCTTCCTGTCCATTCGTCCAGGTTAGTTTCAGGTGTGCGTGCCCTTGGTTGTAACATGTCCTGCATAAATTGTGTTTTTCTCATTAATACAGTTGTTTAACTGGTTCACCGTCACTTACTTGAGGACTAAAGGAACTATAGCCAGGCACTATGTTTTTAGAACAGAGGAATCGTTGCAGTGTTTTGGTCGGACTGGATGTTCAAGTTTTTGGTCTCCGAGGAGGAATGGCAGGCTTTTATGGAAGGTATTCTCTCTGTGGATCCAGATAACTTTTTGGAGCATTGATTTTCATAATCTCTTCTTCATCATACTATACTTTACCTCTTCTATCAGTGGCCGAGCATTGCATACAAATTGTGATCCCCTGTATGTGCATCGGCCACTGTGTGTAACTTAGGTACACCACCGTGAGTCCCTTATATTTGTCCGATACTGTGTTACTAGGTTTTCTCCTGTACCTCCATCACTCAAATTGTTATCAGTTTTTAAGATATTGAACACCACTAACTACAGCATTTACCTGGATTTCATGATTATCAGTTAGGGTCAGATAACATCGTGCACCAGTCCAACATTAACGAAAGATTTCCAAGGAGGATCCACACATTTTTCCAAGGCCGGTCCAGTAAACGAACATTTTCCTCACCATGATTCATTTGATGCTTTTCTGTCGGGATGCCTTAGAAGTAGAGGGAGATGCTTTTCTGCTACTTGTTTCTTTGGAGAGTATTTCTGCTGATCATAAATCCATTACAGGTCTTTCATAGACGTTGCCCCATTTTCGATTTAGTTCAGTCTTTTTTCAATTCTACATCTAAGCCTTTTGGAGGTTTCTGCTCTGGACTCATCTATATAATTTTTCAAAAGATGGGCTATATTCACCGACCTCGAAACCATCCTCTGCTGCTTGGAGAAACAGCCGTGTAGGTCAACAGTGGATGGGTCTTCTTGAGGAAATTCGTTATTCCAGGTTCTACAGAACTTATTGTACAGCTGTTCCCGTATTTAACATGTAATGTAGGCTAGATTAGACTAATGGACGGTTTGCTTGCATTATCGGGCCACTGTTGAGGAGGATGCAACATGAAATTTGTAAATCTTCCAGGAAATCCTTTACTGTTCAAGCTCGCCATTTTGTCATCATGTTTCCACTTCCGGTTTTTTGGAAGTAGCCGCCCATTTTGTTACGTTTCCCACTTCGGAATGTTTCCGGCATTTATCTCTGAGATTACGGTGCCCATCCCGGTTCGACCCCCTGACCGCTACGTTTGTTTACTCTGTCCTTTGTTTACAGAAACTTACGAGCCCACCCATATGACAAGAATTTCGGTGAAAATACCTCTTAGGTAAAGTGTTTTAGATGAACAGAAAGATAAAATTTTACAGTATAATATAATAGCAAGGCAAGACGCAAACAAAGATACTTAATTAACACTTGACATGCAATGCAGGAACTAAATAAATTTTGTATGTTGGAGGTTTATATTCGTAAAAGCAAATAAACAAAAACAAACAAACAGAACAAAAAAACAACACAAAAAACACGATCAAAAATCACCCCCTCCCAAAATAAAAAAACACCAAAAAACAAACACGTCACATAAAAAAAACATTAGGGTGCGTATATGGTAATCTAGATGTCATTATAAAATGAATTCATTTTTAATCTAATATTGGACAAACTGATCTCTCTCAAT